>JAATLQ010002325.1:1427-19060 GCA_013421005.1 Heliconius erato x Heliconius himera
ACATATACTCTCGTAGTCACAATATTGAAATATGAATTATAATGACAAGTTGTCTTGACAATATCTTAGAACGTAATGAACACGAGTGCCGTGTCGTTTGTGCTTATATTGGAAATCCACCGGAAAAAACGCAGCACACTACCGCCACTTAATACAATCGATAATGGAAACAATATCAAATGACGTACTTGTATTTACAGCGACACCTATTACTACATTATAAATAACTTATGCTAACACTAATACTTAAAAGTAATATTACTAAAAAAGTTACTTAGGTTCCTATTGTATGTCTGAAGTAAAGGATAGGGGGTGGGTACCTTTTTCCCCCATTGGAAGTTAAATAGAGGAAACCTAGTTAAGACACTTCACCCAAGTGAAGAATGTTTAACTAAAAGTTGAATAATTTACGAGATCTGTTCACTCTGTTCTTTCTTTTTTTTTATATTTTTAACTTAAAATACTCTCACGTAACTTATAACTTACACTTAAGATTTTTTTTCTTTATTCAAAATGAAGTAACGATTTTTTTAAAACGTTTCCCCGAGTCTGGATTGAATACACAACCATCGAGCTTATAATAATGCACTTTTCAGTTGTGACATTTTAAAGTAAGCATATATTTCTCTCTTTTAAAAAGATCATGTAAAAGATTGTAAAATTCCAACAAATTTCAATATAAATAAGATTCTGTCTGGACCATAAGTTATAGTTGTCTGTATATTCTCATGAATACGATATGTTACTTTAAATATAAATACTAATACTGTCGTGTTTACAATATAAATTTAAAATCAGCTTTTTAAAACGTTTCGTAGAGTAGAGTTTTTTTTGTGTTTCTAAAAGTATTTTCCCCTTTTAATGAAATGAGTTAAATTTGATAATAGTGAGATAAAGTTCATTATATACATAATGTTATATATTTAACTCGTAAAATAGAAGATTCCGCTTATTTTTGTTCCCAAACGAATTTCGAGAAATCTTTTCTTATTTTTTCTCTACACTTCCTAAAAAAAAACTATTTTCTATGTCCAGCAGTTTCGTCTGTATGTTATCTGTCAGTCACTCAGTAATTCAAGAGATTTAAAGTTTTTATTTATTTAAAATTCTTTGATGATTCTAAAATATAATATTTTGCCAATATTTTGTTATAACTATTTATTTTTTCTATAGACTATAAACGCGACGGTTGTAGCTTCGATTCCTACTCAAGGAAATGCATTATTTTCGTTTTAAAGTGCAGCATTGAATTTCGCCACTCAAACAAACACAGACACTAGGAGTCAAGTTGGGAGGAGTGTCTTAACACTAGTTTTCTTCCACCTGCATAACCTTCTAAAGGCAAATTCAATTTTGGTGCCAATCAAAATAAAACAACAAACGCAATACCAGAATTCGACGGAAAGTGGACAAAAGAAAAGTCTTATAGGGAACGGAGTGTGTTAACAATTTTTTAATTAGGTTCCCAGGTTCCCTAAAGTTCCCTAAAGCGTAAAACACAAAAAACCAACAAACATATAATTCTTGTACATATATAAAAAAAAGTTTCATAGCATATCTCCCAGCCTGTATCCAACACAGGCTCCTCTATTTACTACGTGGGGAAGCCAGTATTGAAAGGGGCTGCCGTGACGCGATGTGAATATAAACGCTGTAGCCTTGTACGGATAGCAAAACAAATTGATTTAGAACTTTTAATTATTTCTTTTTTTTTAATTTGAATATTAATTTTGTTTAATATAGGAAGTGTCGTTGTGGTGGGGTTGAAGTGTTTTTGTATACATACACCCTGTATGTCAGTTCGAATCACGATTGAAAGATATATATTATATGGTTGTATATATACCTGGTATCCAGTTTTATTAACGTAAAAATTTCAATTTTTATATTTACTTCTTATGTAAGGCTTACAATAAAAAGCCAGTCGTGGCGCAGGGGCACAAAGTGCCACGGTAAAATCGACTGGTTGTGGGTTCGATCCTGGCTCGAGGAAATGAAATGTTTATTAAAATTGGTATTTTTTAACAAAAAAAATCTTACATAATATAAAAATACGCACAGCTTAAAGCTATAATTCGTCAATAAGAAATAGAGAAACAGAATAGTAAAATTTATTTCGTCCTCCACATATGTCTATACGGTACAATATATTAATCTATACTTATAATATATTACAGGTAAATGGCAATAAGGCCAGTCTTGGCGCAATAGCACAAGTGGATGTAAACTCGACTGGTTGTGCGTTCGATGCCCATTCAGGGAAATGAAATATTTATTAAAATTTACGTTTTCATTTTTTCGCTCTCTGCTCTTCTTATTGCTGAAGCAATTGGCGTTGAGCTCCGCCACTCAGCACACAATGCGTTCAGAAAAATTGGAAACAAGTGTCTTAACACTAGGTTCCCTCTGCTTTTCCTGCTGTTTGTGGGATACAGCGTGAAACTGATTTATTTTAGATATCAATATAAAACACTACCATGCGTACAGTACAGCACCATCTGAGGACGCGTCTTGTAAAAGCCTCAGTAATTCTGACCCGTCTGAGATCCCCATCTCGTACAGCATCCCGAGCCAGAGCGGTTTACGCAAATAATACGAAAATTAAGGTGACGGCTTTTGTTAAAACAAAAATTGTGTGTGACTATATATGTACAGTTCCTATTAAAGCTGTTTTCAGTTTTGTTCTTAAAAGATTTTTTAGTATATAAAAGAAATAAGTTTTTATGAGATCTTATAAAAGTATGAACGTGGATACGAACCCGTGCTTTGTGGAAGAATGAAAAGCATATTTTTAATATTTTTTAATTTTGTTTTAAGGCCATCCTCGCACAATGCGACAGTCTTACTATAAAAGTGTTGTTTTTGATTTTATAATCATTTACTGTACCATAAAGTGCGGCGTTGAGTTCCGCTTCAATATTCCTTTTTGTGATTTCCGTCTGGGAACCTGCGAAGAGTGTAATTAATCTTAAGTATACCCTAATGCTAAATGTGTTGACAATGGAAGATTTTCTTAACTTCACGCCATATCACTGAATTCTAGCCAGGTGAATGGTGGAACAGAACACCGCACTTCGGCACTAGAGCGAGGAAATGGTAATAGGAAATTTATATTTCATTAATATTAAATATTTACATTTCCTCGAGTAGGAATCGAACCCACAACCTGTCACGTTTACATTCACACATTGTGCCCCTGCGCCACCACTGGCCAGTGGTGGCGCAGGGGCACAAAATATAAAAAAATATAAGATTCATTTGTTCATTTCTATACAAAAGTGTTACAAAATCGAACGATGCGCTCTTTCGATTGCAACGAACTACAATGACAGTAGAAAGTGACAAAAAAAAAGTGGAATCAAAACGTAACTGAACTCTATAGAGATCAATTCTACGTGATTTGTTGAAAACGATATGTAAATAAAAGTTTGGTAAGCCTTTGATCCTTAAACTATATTAAAAATCAGTTTCACGCAGTATCCCGCATATAGCTGGGTAGGGTTAAACAAAATGAAAAGGCATAGTTACGTATCACTCAATTATTTATTTACTATATATATATTCTCATTACTTCGCTCTTGTGTCTAGGCATAACGCGGCGTTGAGTTCTGCCACTCAATGACTCCAGAACTCAGCGGAAAATGGGAAACGGAGTGTTTTAACACTAGGATCCCCTCCCTGCCTGCTGTGTGCGGGATACAGCGTGAAGCTAATAAATATTATATAATAGTTTTCGATACGATGTATGTACATATAACAGTATAACATATATATTGAATAATGATGTATTTTTTAAATTAAATAGATTTCAACCTGTGTTCCTTTTCTATAGTTGAATAGAGTAGAATTAAATATTCGTTCTAACAAACATTAAAATATAATACGAATACAGGTAGTTAATTTTTTCTAAAATATGTATAGAGTAAACGAAATTCTGAGTAACATTTTGGAACATGAATAGTATAAAAAAAAGATATATATAAATAATATAACCGAAATATTATTACGAGAAAAAAAATCTAATCTCATGAAAATACTTTTAACATTCAAAATAAAAGGTATATCATTCTGTCAGTCCCAAAAACATAAAGTTGCCTAAAATATTCAATATTCTAAATAAACCCTTATTACTTATGTATATATTTATGTATGTATAGTATACAATGTAAATAAGCATTTAGTAGATCCTTCTAGGGAAACATGTTACAATCAGCTTCACGCTGCACCCCGCACACAGCAGGTTAGGCGGAGGGAACCTAATTTTAAGACAGTCCGTTTACCCTTTTCCACTGAATTCTTGAGGCATTGAGCGTAGCGCGGAACTCAACGCCGTAGCTTCCTTCGACACCAGAGTGAAGAAATGAAAATATCATTTATTTTCAAATCCTCGAGTTGACATCGAACCCAGAATCAGTCGCGTTTGCAGTCATACATATGAGCCATGTTTCCTTAGATAATTGAGATAAATTTAAAATTTAAGAGATGTCGGTGGTCAGTAATTCAATTTTAAGTAAATTTTAAGTACACATATCTATATTTTGTACTTATATAATTGAAGACTTTGTTTGGTTGAACAGTCTTATCTCAAGAACAAGAAGGTTAGAATTGAATAAACACTACTACTGCTACTACAAATTTGGAGCACAATAGAGTACCAAATAATATAAACTAGCATTTAGCATCAAGGTGTAAAATGTAACTAACTTCCATTCTTCCAATATTACTTTAAATTTAATCCTCGTTTATTTAGTTATTAATTTTTGCTTCACGCTGTATTCCACATATAGCAGGGTAAACAGAGGGAACCTAATACCCCTACACTCAGTTTTGCACTTTTCGAGATATTACCTATTGTTAATGCTATGCTTTATCTTATTACCAGTGCGAAGAAATTAAAATATAATTAATTCGTTCGAGTGGGAATCGAACCAACAACCGTCACTTTTACAGCCAAACTCTGTGACGCTGCGCCACAACTCTACTTTTTAATTATTTTTTTATAACATTAAAGAATTTTAAATTAAAAGAACAAAATTTTACACATTTTTGAACCCACTTTGCGATGTCAGTCTATTGTTGGCTTAATAGCTCGTAAACTGGTTATTACTGTGTTGAGGCATTACGCAACTGGAAATCTGAACACCCTGTATTTTGATTGAGACATGACATGAAATACAGCGACATTATGTTTTGTAAACATAAATTTTTCTTCAGTTCTGTCAAGTGTTTTGTTTTTTTTTGTATATACTGCATAGTGATAGTGACCTGACATTATGTTTATATCTTTAAGAGGATAACCAATAACTCAGTATTAAAATAGGCAGAGGGAACCTGGGAACCTAGTGCTAAGATCCTCTCTTCCCATTAAAATGTTTCTGTTCCCGTCTTCCCGCTGAATTATCGAGGCAATTTGTGTTGGGTGGCAGAACTAGTATATGGTGTGGCGGAGCTAGTGTTAAGACACTCCGTTCTCCGATTTTCACCCAATTTCTAGACATTATGGATTAAGCAACCAGTAATGAGCTGCTTTATTTCACTAGATCAACTAAATACAAATTCATTGCTTCAACATAGATTCAAACCTAGGTCTACGGCGCGATCACATACATTCTTATTTAAAAAAAATCCTTTAAAATTCATTTCCACTAGCATATGCTATTACCCGTTTCTGTTCTGGGTCATATAGCCCATACTCCGTAGGTCGCGATATAATACTATAACGGCCAGTCTGGACTCAAGCCAAAAACCCTCGATCGTTTAGTGAATGTCTACCTGGGGAGTGTTAGAGCCATTTCTGTTTCGCTCCTAGTAGAATATGTAATTTTTGGCTTTTTAATTATTTAAAATTTCCTAATTAGGTACTAGTGTATGAAAATAATTAATATAGGAAGTTGGGAATGAAGCCTTGGTTGTGGCGTTGAGTTCTGACACTCAGCAGGCAGTGCCTCCAGAATTTGGTAGAACGTAGAGAATAGATTCCTAGGTTCCCTCTGCTTACGATGCTATGTGAGGAATACAGCGTGAAGCAAAAATTTATTAGGCAACAGCAACCGTTACTTCACTATATGGAGGAAGTGAATTATTGGCATTTCCTAGCTTTTTATATTTAGAAAATAAGTATTTCGAAAATAATTATTTTTATTATTTAGAGGTCAGTCGTGGCGCAGGGACACAAAGTGTGACTGTAAGACCGACTGGTTGTAGGTTCGATCCCCACTCGAGGAGATTAAATATTTACTTAAATTTATATTTTCATTTCTTCGGTCTGGTGTCGAGGCAAAGCGCAGCGTTCAGTTCTACCACTGGACAGAATTCCTCCAGAAATGCCTCCAGAATTCGGCAGAAAGTGGGAAAGGGAGTGTTTTAACACTAGGTTTTCTCTGCCTACCCTGCTGTGTGCGGGATACAGCGTGAAGTTGAACTATTTCGGTTTACCTGGCCAGCTAAAAAATGGGTCACCAAATTAGTAGTCGTAATACAACATGGTGCTATGTACCACTAGGTTTTATTTGACACTTCACCTTCATACTAACATCTTATGTCAGTACAGTCACACTCTTAGTGCCCGAAGTAGCTTTGATACATTGGGCCGCAACAGAACGACCATAGTGATTTTAATATACCTTACAGCCTACCTCGGTAATTTAACTATCCAATACAAGAATATAATTGTAACCAAAACCAGTAGTTCCTGAGATTGGCATGTTTAAACTGACAAACTTTTCAACGTTATATTTGTAAGCTTCACGCTATATCCCGTACGTAGCTGGGGAGGCAGATCGAATCTGTGAACCTAGTGTTAAGAAACTCCATTCCCATTAAAACACATCCATTCATCACTTTGCACTGAACTCTATAACATTGCGTGTTGAGTTGCTTTAACTCAACGCCACACTTTGCCTTGTTACCGCAGCGAGAATAAAAAAATAATTTCCTCGAATGGGAATCGATCCCACATCCTGTCGCGTCACCATTTCGACTTTATAATATTTGTATAGAAGAATCGTATAATATTGCATAACATTTCTACTATCACACAGTGTATCCATTCTTCAAGATACGAATAATCAAGTGGATTGTCTATTTTCATATTAGTTACAGACTATTTAGAGAACTCTAGGTCTGCGTCTTATACTCTCTAAACTAGACTAAATGTATATTTAACGCACACTGATTGTATACGAGAGGAAGGTTGCGGGTTCGATTAACACTCGGGGGAATTAGTTGTATTTATTTGTCCGCTCAAGTGTGATAAGATAAAAACGGCGTTAAGTTTCGCCACAACAATGTCTCGCGAATTCGGCATATATTGGGAAACAAGTGCTCTAATGGGAAACAGAGTGTTTTCACACTAGGTTCCGTTAGGTACCCTGCAATATACGGGATACAACGTGAAATAAAAAAAAAATATATAATAAAAAAATGCCATATTTCCAACAGAATACAAGATTGAATGAGCAAAAATAAAAATTCAAATAACTACAATACCTTCATTATACATTTTCTATACATAGCCCATACCCAGACTCCTCTCAAATAAATAAACTAGATTATCGCGGACGCCCCGGGGAAGTTAAGTAAGAATTCGAAAAAAAAGGTTCCAAGCAATAAATAACTTTATCACGTAAATCATAAGTGTTACATTAGTATGCTAGCGTTAACCTAACTGGAAGTCCTCGTTTCGCAATCTAACACGCAAATTGCCAAACTAAATTAGACTTTATTTGTATTTAAACAGAATTGATTTTAATATGGATACGTTTTAGGGTTAATATTGTTAAAAAAATCACCTGTACTCAAAATTGAACCTTAAATTGAATGCTGTTAAGTGTATATTGGATAGTAATATATGAAATATTACAATGAAACTATAAGGGAAATATGAACATTATATTATCGTTATTGCAAATTCGACTTTACGTGTAATAGTAATTGAGACTATATTGGGTTGATAATAAAATTTTATAATTATTAGAATTGGAAGCAAAGGCAACGTGTTGTGAAGAATAATGATTTTAGGATTCCCTCCAGTACTGTTAATGTCAGAATTTACTTTTAACTAATAAATACAATTTATTACGTTTCGTTAACATTTAACTATTAAGGTTAATTTAAGGTTTAAACTTTCAAATGATTGAGGTTGTCGTGGCGCAGGGGAACAAGGGTGTGACTCGAGGGTTGGGGATTCGATCCAGACTAGAGAATATAATTAAAACAAATTAAAATAAATTGGCTTCACGCTGTATCCCGCACACTGCAGGGTAAGCAGAGGGAACCTAGTGTTAAGACACTCCGTTCCCCACTTTCTGCCGGATTCTGGAGGCATTGCGTGTTGAGTGGCAGAACTCAACGCCGCGCTTAACCTCGACACCAGAGCGAAGAAATGGAAATATAAATTTAAGTAAATATTTCATCTCCTCGAGTGGGGATCGAACCCACAACCAGTCGGTTTTGCAGTCACACCTCGTGCCGCTGCGCCACGACTGGCCTCGAATGATTTATATTTATTAATATTTTCATGTAATCGCTCTCACATCAAGGCAAAAACCTGGTGTTGAGTCCCGCTACTCAACACTAATTACTTCCAAAAGTTCGGTAAAAATGGGGAACGGATTGTCTTAACATTAGGTTCCCTCTGCCTACTCTGCTATAAATGGGATACAGCGTGAGGCTAATTTATTTTTTATTTATTTCATATCATAAATTTAGAGAGGATTTGATGGTTAAACAAAAGCTATAAATTACTAAGTTAATCTAATTAATTATTATTTTACAATATCTGTTAATCGTGGATAATTTAATCTAGCAGCTTATAGTATAAATATTAATGGCGATTCTACTAAAATATCGAAATCCGTCGTAAAATACTCGTATACTGCGATTCGCGTATTGACATAAAATATTAAGGCAGGAGAAAAAATTGTGGATATTACTAATTTGGAAAAACATAAGGTTAAATCGTACTCTAACATTTTTAGCCCATATGTATACGGTTGTGATTATTTCCCTATAACTATATAATATGCACATTATAAATGTGTCTCGTATATAAGACACTTTTGATATACGTGCTTTTGGTGTAGTCAATTTTGAGATAGTGTTTATAGACATTTTGATGTGATTTACGTAGAAATAATGTCTCAAATGCCGCAGCAGGGTTTTGTGCCTGAGAAAATTCAGGAATTCAACCGAAGAGCGTCACAAGACGCCACCGACTCGACTAAAAGAAATCCTCAAGATCCCAAGAAAGAGCTGAATCAGAATGAGGTGGATAAGTCGAGTGAAAAAGCTAAAATTGAAGATAAAGTAAAAGCCGAACCTCCTCGACAAAGTCAAGAAAGTAAAAATCCATTTTCACCCCATTTCTATAGAAGCAGTCGACCTCATGGCCATTTTGAAATGGGCCCACGTGGTTTGGATTATTCACCACACCGTATGGGAATGGAGTTTTCTAATCGCTTACGAGATTACGGTCCTCAAAGATCGACGTCCATACATGGCCACGAATTAACAGATGGTCCTGTGCCTATGAAGCCGGAATATTTGGGTCATAGAGGTCATTATGGCAGTCAAATTGTCCCTGGAGGTATGAACCATCCAGATGTCGTGTTCCGTCAAGATTATTATGGCCAAGTAGGTTTTTCTCCTCCTCGTGCCTCAAGATTTTCATCTCAAGAATACTTGAATGCCCCTGCTCAGTACGGCAGGTGGCCGGACTACAGGGTTGAGTACCGCCAGCGCAGAAGATCTCAACAGGACCTCCATTCTATGGGCCATAGTCCTGAATCAGGTAATTTTTCTAACCTAAATATTTTCTATTGACCCCAAAATATCGAAGAATTTTCTTTAATAAAAGATTCTGTGCTAGCTCATTAATCTTATTCGACAATGACTATAAAATAGAATATCCTATTGTCATAAAATATTTTAACATATTAATAAATGTCAGTATTAATTACTGTCTTTTCAGGTCAGACCTTTGTGAGGATTCAAAGCGATTCTCACTTCATTGATCTCTTTCTGTAGATTATGAAGTCTTGGTTGTACTTTTGCCACCATTTCTTTGCTTCTTAATTATAAGTCAATATATCATTTAATTCTTGTGTTTTCATAAGTAACATAGAAATAAATCAAAAATAATATATAAATCTAAAAAATTTGAATCATTACGAAAAACTAAACATATCCTAATTACGTCATTATATTTTTAATATTTTTAAAGTGTTAATCCACAATTAGGAAAGAAAAATACTAATTTAGAAAACGTATAAATATTTTAACGTAGCGGGACTCGAACTCGCGCCTCCTGGAAACCGACCAGCCGCTCTGACCACTAATCCACACGTTCTCATCAAGCTACGTCAAAATTCTTATACGCTTATTACAGCTTATTTATGTTGTTAGCATGTCTATAGGGAGTTTTGTTTTTGGAAATTGAGTGTCTTAACACTAGGTTCCCTGTGCCTACCCTGCTGTGTGCGGGATACAGCGTGAAGCTGATTTAATTATTTTTTTTCATATATACTTGCGTCCGAGACACTAATTAACTCAGTATTTAATTTATAGGCACGCTAATACTAATTTCAGAAATTTTCATCAAGAAAATACCAAGAATTATAAATCTTTTCCAAACAGACCCCATCTTTACTTCCAAAATTTTGAGTTGAATTCCAAATTAAATTTATTAATTTCACAATCAAATTGTAAGGGTTCGACGTTAGCGGAGACGCTGTGATTATCTTAATTTGCATTTCTCGATTATGTTCCGAATAATACAAACGAATGGCCGATTTCCTAGTGCTGTAATGTCTGTAATTTTAGAGAATTTTGTTGTTTCTTAATTTAATTATTCTAATTTTTGTGTTTGGCTGTGGTAAACGTGACGGTTGTGGGTTCGATTCCCGTTTGGAGAAATGATTTATTTAATATTTTTTGAGGCCAGTCGTGGTGCAGCGGCACGAAGTGTGACTGTAAAACCGACTGGTTGTAGATTCGAACCCCACTCGAGGAGATGAAATATTTACTTAAATTTATATTTCCATTTCTTCGCTCTGGTGTCGAGGTTAAGCGCGGCGTTGAGTTCTACCGCTCAACACGCAATGCCTCCAGAATTCGGCGGAAAGTGGGGAACGCAGTGTCTTAATACTGGGTTCCCTCTGCCTACCCTGCTGTGTACGGGATACAGCGTGAAGCTGATTTAATTTAATATTTTTTTTGGTAACTAGGTAAAGCGTGGCATTGGGTTCCGCCATTCAACACACAACTTTTCGAAAATTCTACTGAAATTGGATAACTGAATGTCTTCTTACTTTTACTGCAGTCGAAATATAACGTATTATTATATAATAATATATGAAAATATAAACAAAATAAACATCTGACTACCCCGCAAGGGATAAAGCGTGAAGCTAAGTTAAGTTAAGTTAAACAAAATAAATGGTACATTTATATTGTTTTTTCAATTTTAACATTTTCATTTAACATTGATTAGAAATAACATAATTAGCATCTCTACACATTTTCGAACGTATCATTATTTAGCTTCAAATTCTATTTCGTATTTAAATTGGTAGGTAAAGGGAACCCAATGTTAGGTTCCGTTTGGTTCCTGTCTCTATGCCCAATTGAGGCATTGCGTGTTGAGTTGCGGAATACAACTCTGCGTCTTGCTTTTAGTAATTATAAAAAGCAAAATATTCAACCATTCTAAATACGGCGGCGTTGAGTTCCGCCACTCAACATGCAATGCCACACACTGGAATGGAGTGTCTTAACACTAGGTTCTCTATGCTGTGTGCGGGATACAGCGTGAAGCCGATTTGTTTATTTTCTTCTAAATCAAAAGATAAATCTCCATATATAGTGTTTCTAAACGGACGCTCCACACAATGTTATAAAGTAACAAAACTGTCTTCCAATGTGAAAATCCCTAGTTTCTTATTCTGGAAACGTCGCGAACTAGGCATTGATTTATTATATACTAGTTTTATATAATAAACCTTATAGAGAAAACATGAGAAAATTATCTTAAAAAGGACATACCTAGTGTCTTCATTCTCTGTATTTTTTTTGTAGCAATTATGAATATGATAAACATAAGTAAGTAAAATATTTGAGAGGTACAAGAGAGTGACTGTAAACGTGATGATTGCGGGTTCAATTCCCATTCGAGAAAATAAAATATTTAAAATTTTAAGTTCCCCGCTCTGGCAAAGAGCGGTGTTGAGTTCCGCCACTCAACACGCAATATCACGAGAATTCGGCAATTGGAAATCTGAAGAGTTTAGTGGAACGCGCTAATATCTGGGGCTACTGGTTCGAATAAAAATATTTTTGTTTGAAATATCAAAAAAAATGTTTACTTAACTTCACCTTAACTAAACTAATCCAAAACACGTTCAAATACAAATAAAATTTTGACACTTAAACTGAAATCGAACCCAAACACCTCCTATAATCTTATTATAATAAGTTATTAATTTGTTTACCCCGTCAGGTATCAGCTGTGGGTTCATTGACCTCGGCTCTATCGATCCCATTCATGCGTGGGCTATAAGGGTGTACACGCGACGAAATTTCTATTGAAAAATCTACTTAAGTATCTTTTATAGTTGAGATACTTAGTTTATTAACTGTAAAAGATACTTAAATTGATATAAATTTTATAAGTTATTAGTATTTTTTAATGCTATTAATAAGGATGTATATTTTTTTAATATTTTTTATGAGTTTTACATTTTTTTAAATGTTTTATTGTATTAAGAGAAAGAATTTAATAATTAATCACTCTGTTTTTCCTTTTTTTATTTGTAAATTTAATTTATATATTTGCATCCGGTGTGTATTTCCGGTTTGACTCAACGGGTGGCCGTTTAACGTACTCGTGAATACAGACTATATCTATAGAGAGCGTTCGAAACGTCGCGTCATAGAATGTACGTATATCTTGTACAAAGCGGGGTAGGCCAAGGGAACCTAGTGTTAAGACACTCCGTTCTCCACACTCTGCCGAATTCTTCGCGGCATTACGTGGTGAGTGGCGGAATTCAATAACGGGCCTTGCCTTGGTGTCATAGCAAAATGAAAATATTAATAAATAGTTTCGTTCCCCCGAGTGGAGAACGAACCCACAACCGTCGCGTTACAGTCACACCCTTGTGCCACGAGGGTCCATTATTTTTTCGCTATATCCCGCAGCGTAGGCAGAGGAAATGTTAAGACATTTCGCGTCAATTGCATCGTACAATTTTCGAGACATTGTGTGTAGTGCGATAATTTAAAGTCTTCTCATCTTAGCGACAAAATAAAAGTGCGTTGGATTAGCTTCTGATTATATAAATAATTCTTGTACATTCGAATTTGCGCGGAAACACGTAGGAAAGAAAAATACTTTTTAGAAAACATATAGAAATTTCAACATCGCGGTATTTGAACCCGCGCCTCTTGGAAACCGTCCAAGCGCTCTGACGAACTAAGCCATACGATCCTATCGAGCTACGTCGAAATACTTATATGCTGTAAAAACTTATTTTTGTTGGTTCAGATCCCGCTACGTTTAAATGTTTATGTTTTCTAAAAAATAAGATTTCTTATGTTATATTTAACGAAATGTTGATCTCACATTAATATTACATGTCGCCTCAAATGAATTGAAATAATAATAATAAAAGAAGAAAAAGAACTTCATTTACTTATGATTTAAATATATTTCTTTCAATTTTCAAGCGGCAAGTTTAAACTTTTAGCAACGAGGTGAAAAGTTTTAATATTAAAGTTTGAAAAATCATAAATTTACTTTTGTATTTCTTTCTTTATAGTTATTCTTTGTATTTAGTATATAGCATATTTGTCTAATTTACTCCCAAAATCAAGACATTGCATGTTCAGTGGCGAAACTCAACGACGTAAATTGTTTACAAAATCGGGGAAAAAAAAATAAAAAATAAATCTTCTTCACGCTGTATCCCGATCGATTTTACAGTCACACTTTGTGCCCATGTGCCACGAAAGGCCTCGAAAAAAATATTCATTGCTTCGCAAATCGTTTTTACTATTTAAGAAAAGCAAATAAAAAAGGGCAAACAAAAGATCAAGAATCAAAAGAGAAGTTGTGGGTTCGATTCCAGTCGAGGATATTTTCTATACTTCGCTCTGGTGTTCATACAGCGCGAAGCTAAAAACAAAAGAGAGAAAGAAAAGAGATAAAAAAATATGTCAAATTCTAATTCTTATCTGATAACAAATTGCACCTTAAATCCCTTGAAAAGCGAACACCAATATCGAAATTGATCGAACTTCCTCCAAGACGTTATATCAAAATCTTTCAGAATATTTCACACTAGTACAGCTTCTGTAATATTTAGAAGGTTAAAGGAAAAATGTTTAACATGGCTTCCTTTAAAACGAGGAAAATTACTTAAGGCGATCAAAATATTATTTATATTTATGATTATGGACCAAATTGGAAAGAATAATAGAATAATAGAGGGAGGAGAAACCGCGGCGTTGAGTTCCGTCACTCAATACGCAATGTCTCAAGAAATTGAGCGGAAAATGGGGAACGCAGTGTCTGACATTAGGTTCCCTCTGCCAAACCTGCTGTAAAAAAAATAGTTTAAATTTAACGAAACAAATTCTTCAAAGCGTATATATAGGATGTTAATAAATGCGCATTCATTAAAGCATTGTTTATGATGACTTACAAATTAGCAGTATGTTGTGATGAGATTTGCATCACACCCTGTATTTGTTAGCTTAAGCTGGTATATTCTAATTTTCGTTGCAACCTACGCGACGGGGGCTTTATTTAAGTTTTTATTTTATTCTTTTATCGTAGGCAGTATGTTTGATTTATTTTATTTATAATCTTATTTTAATAATGTATAAGTAACAGAATTTACTATATGGTTTTGAAGTATGTAGAACAACGATATTGAAAATCTAAGATTTTTTTTTTCATAAAATTAGAAAAAGAACTTAGAAACTATTATTCAGGATTCAGGACAGTTCTGGATATGATATTCCCATTTGGGGAATGAACATTTTATTTTTTCTCTTTGGTAACAAGGCAAAGTGCGGCGTTAAATTCTTCCTGTTTACACAAAGTCTTGATAATTTGGTTCCCTCAATAAAGAATATGCTATACATTTAAATGTAAGATTTCACAAGACTAAATAATAATTAAATATATTTTCTTTTCAGGTATGTACACGAATTTTCCTCAAAACTGTAAGTACTTTTGTATATTTATCCCAAGATTTATCTTTAGAATTAACTTCGCACCGAAATTAAGGCTACAGTTCCGCACCGAAGGTACACAATTCTTTATTACAAAGGGAAATACGAATTTTTTTTTGGGGGACTATAAAAATTCAGGAAATGAAGTCATCTTTTACAGATTCTTGTTTAGCGTGAAAAATTATACGACGGGTGGGTTTTTTTTATGGATATTTTAATTTGAGGTATAAATATCTGTAAAATTTTGTTTTTTTTTTAGAAATATTATATGTTATGCCTTTTTTATAGAAAAAATGTTTTTTTTTTATTTTATATATATCTAGTTGTTAGTAAGCACTGAACGTGATGGTTGTCGGTTCAAATTTTATTTAAAAACGTATTAATTAATCTATATGACTATTTTTTTTATTAATAAAATAGATTATAAAAATATTTTTTGTTTCCTCATATATTTTACATATTTTATCAAAATTGATTTTAGTATTGTACTTAATACTTTAATACTAAATACTTTTAACACTCAATACTTGTTTTTAAAAACAATACACCCAAATATTACATTATTTAAGCATTTAAAAAACTATGAGGGCAGTCGTGACGCAGGGGCACAAAGTGTGACTGTAAAACCGACTGGTTGTGAGTTCGAACCCCACTCGAAGAGATGGAATATTTACTTATATTTATATTTCCATTTTCTTCGCTCTTATGTCGAGGCAAAGCGCGGCGTTGAGTTCTGCCACTCAACACGCAATGCGTATAGAATTCGGCAGAAAGTGGGGAACGGAGTATCTTAACACTAGGTTCCATCTGCCTACCCTGCTGTGTGCGAGATACAGCGTAAAGCTGATTTTATTTTATTTTTTAAAAAAACTATGCAAAATCGAACCCATATCCACTACAGAACACACGAAAATCTTTTAAATATATAAAACTTCTTTCGAATTTCACTTGTAAAACACAATTTTAGTTCACGTACATTGTTTGTTACCTACAATTTTCTACGAGAAATAAGCTTAGCTACATATATTTCTCTATTTTCTCCCTTATTACCCTATAATAAGGCTCAATTCAGCTCAGCAAAGTTTATTCGCAAGAGATCCTAGAACATTATTAAATCTCTTCATTTATATCATATACTATGTTTTAATATACTGTTGTTTGAGGGAATACACATTTGTTTACATTTTGCTTGGTGCTTTAGGTATAGTTGTTACGATAAGGTATGTAGTTTTGAAGTCGAATCCCGAAACAAAATATAAATAAATCAGCTTCAAGCTGTATCCTGCATACAGCAGGGTAGAGGGAACCTGGTGTACACTCCGTTCCCTAGTTGAGTTGCCACTGAATTCTGGAGGCGTGTTGACTGGCGGAACTCAACGCTGCTCTTTGCCTCGACGCCAGAGCGAAGAAATGGAAATATAAAAATTTAAATAAATATTTCATCTCGTCTCGAGTGGGGATCAAACCTATGAGTACCACCGGTCGATTATACAGCGGGATGCAGCATGAAGCTAATTTGATAGTAACATAGGTTTTACATAACACACATACAACAATTTACAAATCAGCTTCACGCTGTATCCCGCACACAGTAGGGTAGGCAGACGGAACATAGAGTTAAGACACTCCATTCCCCACTTTCTGCCGAATTCTGGAGGCATTGCGTGTTGAGTGGCAGAACTCAACGCCGCGCTTAACCTCGACACCAGAGCGAAGAACTGGAAGTATAAATTTAAGTAAATATTTCATGTCCTCGAGTGGGGATCGAACCCACAACCAGTCGGTTTTACAGTCACACCTCGTGCCGCTGCGCCACGACCGGCCTCCGAATTTACGCATACATAACATATATACTTTAGCTATAATACAACCAATAGGGTTAAGCGGACGAAGCCGCATGTGGGTGGGTAGTTAGTAATTAAATAACGTTAAAATTAATTGTAATTAACGAACATTCAATAGGTCGGGCGGTCTCATTAATCGAGCGTGTATTATTTTAAATAAAAGTTCGTGAGTAACAAAGGAGGAAGCCTGCGGTTCTGTAAATTGGATTTTAACTGCTCTATGGGGTATTATGAGCAAATTTTCTTGCAAATTATATGTAAAAATAAAAAAAAAAATTAAATTAAATTAGCTTCACGCTATATCCCGCATACGGCAGGGTAGGCAGAGGGAACCTAGTGTTAAGACACTCCGTTCCCCACTTTCTGCCGAATTCTGGAGGCATTGCGTGTTGAGTGGCAGAACTCAACGCCGCGCTTAACCTCGACACCAGAGCGAAGAAAATGGAAATATAAATTTAAGTAAATATTTCATCTCCTCGAGTGGGGATCGAACCCACAACCAGTCGGTTTTGCAGTCACACCTCGTGCCGCTGCGCCACGACCGGCCTCAAA
>JAATLQ010002325.1:19070-72856 GCA_013421005.1 Heliconius erato x Heliconius himera
GCAGGGTAGGCAGAGGGAACCTAGTGTTAAGACACTCCGTTCCCCACTTTCTGCCGAATTCTGGAGGCATTGCGTGTTGAGTGGCAGAACTCAACGCCGCGCTTAACCTCGACACCAGAGCGAAGAAAATGGAAATATAAATTTAAGTAAATATTTCATCTCCTCGAGTGGGGATCGAACCCACAACCAGTCGGTTTTGCAGTCACACCTCGTGCCGCTGCGCCACGACCGGCCTCAAATAATATATGTAAAAATGTTTCTAAATAAATTAATTTAATTATTAGATTAATTTGTAATTATGTAATAATATCTAAAAGAACTGGTTAAGTGCGAATCGGAGTCGCCCATCGAGGATGCACGTTAGGAGGTTTTAGGTTAACAGAAAGTATAACTTATAAAAGTTGACAAACTTAAGTTTGCAGATATAAGCACTCAATTTGTATGAAATGAACTACAACTAGAAGTTTATAATTTTAATAATTTTAAATTTTTTCTATTAAATAACTATACAGAGGTACAGAACCCTAAAAAAATAATAGGGCCCTGAACCCTAAAAAAATAATTGTGTTATTTGTATAAAACACCATGAAAATTGGTAGTTATCTGTTCTCTAGGTGTCAGTACAATATTATGGTATCTTCGTGCTAGATTGATGGAGCTAGGACCTGAATAGTGGAACTTTTCAGAGGTAGACCGCTAGAGTTTAGCCTCCTATAATTTATAGCACCGAGCACATTCTATAGCACTTATTGGACTTGATGTAGAAAAGCCTATTTTTTGTTATTGACATGAGAAAACCATCCAGAAATATTTTCTTTTTCAGAGGGTAGTTAGAGAAAATGTTTTCTTCCCTTAAACCCGCACAAAACTGGCTTGTGCTACTATACATTTTTTTTCTTCCAAGTAAAAACAAAGCATTCCCAAATAATCCATTTTACAAGGATTCCCTCAATTATGAAACAAAAAATACTTATACATTTTAATATTTTGATGAATTACGAGCACGAGTATGCTTAACGCGGATTAGGGCGGATCAGGGAAAAAGTAAATATTAACGTCGCTTGAAAAGTTCACTTTACTTATGTTTAAAAATATTTAGGTTAACATTTAGTGCTTACTCTTTTGTCACATTTTTTTAAAAGACAATATAAAAAAATTCTTTACACTTTTGACCATTAGTTTAGAGCAGGGAAGGCAGAAGGAGCCGAATGTGAGACTTTGCGTGTTGGGCGGGAATCAGTGCCGTGTTTTGTCCTCCAGAACAAGTAAAAAGAAAATAATTTAAAAATAACCATTTCCCCGAGTGTGAGAGTCCCATTACACCACGACAGCATCCAGATATATATCATTCAGTATATTGACTTGTCGCCTACTTATGATATAACATTTATTGTACAGTGGAACTCAATACCGCATTATACTAAACTGGGTTAATAAAATCCATATATTTTTCTCGAATGGAAATCGAACCTATAATCATCGACGTCTTCTTATTATGAGATTTGAGACCCTGGCTTCTTTCCGAAAAAAATGTCATAATAAAAAAAGGTCACTTAAATTAGATTTTAGTATAACAAAATTATTGAGACAAATAATAGGTCTTTTTAAAGAAAATGTCCTTTAATAAAACCGTCTGAATTATTCATCCAATATTGAGTTTTATACCAAAGATTTAAGCAAGGCTCCGCTAGCTTAAACTTATTTTTATATTACAGCCAAAAAATGTATTTTTTTAATATTTATTTTAATAGAACTTATCCTATATCCTTTTTAATATTTCTAAGCATATGTGTACAAAGTTTCATGACAATCGGTTGAGTTATTTTGTCGTAAAAGCGCAACAAACCAACTTACATTCACATTTATAAAATAAGTAAAAAGTGTGACATCTGCCGCATTTTCCAAAAATAAAATTACGTAAATATTGTAAAGTTATAAAATTTAATCCTACAAGAAACGACAAAATTAAAAATTGGAATAGTTATTAGCTAAAAGAAAATTCACCTCATAAAGCGTTGAACGTACGTATCTCAGGAACGACACGTTCGAATTGAAAAAAAAAAGATTTTCTGTTGGATATTTAATTTATCGAAGAAGACTATAGATTATAAGCTAAAAGCAATAGGGGCCGTATTCGCCCCCAATTTGTATACAGGTGATGGTATAGGGTATAGGAATATAACAACAATCGTTTTGATTTGACCCACTGTACCTACGGTCAGAATTACCCTCCTTTAAAAGCTAGTCCAAACAAATGAATAAAAAGTAAAGAGGCCGTCTTAGCGCAGTTGGAAAATATATGAAAGTTAACGTTGTTTTGTTTTATAGGTTCGATTTCCATTCAGGAAATTTTCCATAACCCCAGTTTTAGTGAGACGTGCAGAATTGAGTTCCGCAATTCAACACGCAATATAAAACGGTAAAAAGCCTGTATCTAAAACATAAAAATAAAAAATTAAAATAGAAATAGTGAAAAGAAACAAGAAAAATAAAGCATAAAGCTTTTAATAAAATTGTCCACAGTGCTTTTGAAATGAAAAAATATAAAGTTTGGTTATTCGACGACACTCTAGAGGTCTTTTGAAGTGTTTTTGCCTAATTCTACTGAAGATATCAAGTGGTATTTGACCTGCGTGTTAATATTATATATATTTTTTTAGGAAATTTTATTATATTATTAAAAAATATATTGTTGTTAGTAAACGTGATGGTGGTGTGGTTGTGGGTTCGATTCCTGTAGTGAATTCATCTCTTTGCTCTGGTAAGAAGACACACTTAGATCATTGTTAACGTGACAGGTAGTGGGAGTTCAAACGCGATAGGTTGTGGGATCGATTTTCACTTGAAAAAATGAAATATTTATTATTTTTATTTCTTCGCTCTGGTAACGAGGCAAAGAGTTGTTGAGTTGAGTTCCGCCACCCACCACGCAATGCTTTCAGTATGTGGATGAAAATAGGGAACCTACCGTTCCCTAACTCTTAATGAGAACGGAGTATCTTAACGTTAAGATCCTATGTGCCCTCTGTCTATCATGATATGTGCAGGATACAGCGTGAATTTGAAAAAAAGAGTTAGGCACTCAACACTCAATGTCCCGATAATTTTTCAGAAATTGGGAAACGTACTGTCTTAATACTGGGTCCCCTCTATCCTGTCTAGCAAGATTTTTTTAAAATCTATTTTGAACCCACGACGACAATAAATAAACAACGGATATATAAAGCGATAAACTGACAAACTGAGATTTTTTATTTTTCATTTCAACACTAGCTTTTTCATATTACGATATATTTTTGTACTAACTTTGGCTAGTTTCAAAAAAAAATATTTTCGGACTCTGTTTGCTTCCACCGTTTGCCTAACCCGGTTAGCTTCTGCTGGCGTTTCCAGAACTCGAAGCGTAAATATTTTATTGCGCTACGAAGTGGTGGTATCTTTATATGACGAGGTCGAAAAAATTTATGATATTATAGGTATATGCGTTATATTAAAGCTTATAAAAAAATGAATCGTATTCGAAACGAACATTGTATTTAAAATATAAAGATGTAGGCAGAAATTAAAAAAAGAAGAAAGAAAAGAAGGTCAGTCGTGGCGCTGGGGCACAAAGTGTGATAGCACAAAGTGTGATCGACTGGTTGGTTTCGATCCCATTTTTTTTATTCGATCATCTTCGCTCTGGTCGAGGCGAAGCGCGGCGTTGAGTTCCGCCACTCAACACGCAGTACCTCCAGAACTCGGCAGAAAGTGGGGAACGGAGTGTCTTACACTAGGTTCCCTCTGTCTACCCTGCTGTGTGCGGAATACAGCGTGAAGCTGATTTAATTTAAGAAGAAAGAAGTACTAAAGGATGCTCAGAGCTATAAATTATGAGGCTAAAGTCAAGTGGTTTAGCAGTAAAATTTGAGAGTTTTAATATTCAGGTCCTGGATTCATCACCACACCAGCTCGATGATCACATATTATTGTATTGTCCAAGCAACATATAACTGTCTAAGACTTATTTAGAAAACGTATAAAAATTTGAACGCAGCGGGACTCGAACCCGCGCCTCCTGGAAACCGTATATTTTTATACGTTTTCTAAATAAGTATTTTTCTTTCCTAAGTGTGGAATAACACTTTAAAAATGTTTAAAAATATAACTGTCTAGTTTCATGATAATGAAACGTGATAATTTTTACAATTGGTCTTATTAAATAACATAGTTATAACTTTAAGTTATTGGATGCTATTTAAGTTGTTATAAAGAGAAAGAGCGGGAGTGATATGTCTCTTTGTCATCACATTTCTATGAGAACACAATTAAGTGATAAATACAATTTGGATACGGCATATGCGTCAGTCAATCCTTAGTTTCTGAAAAATTCTAAATGAATTGAGCTTCTCTCTTTGCTCTCTTGCCTCCATAAGATGGAGAGAAGAGAGAGAGAAAAGAAACGGAAGTGTAATGGGAACGAAGTGTTTTAAAACTATGTTTCTCAGGTCCTTAACTATAACATATAAATAATGACATAAATATTTTCTTTCTTTACATTACGTATTCATTATACAGACAATACTTGGTGCAGAACTCAGTAATTATCCCTAAACATTAATTAAAAATATATAATATATTCTATATAATAAGTTTAATGATAATAAATATAATAAAAGATTTTTAGAACAAAATTTTATTCTAATACAAAAATTGAGATTTTTAAAAGAACATTTCACAATTTTGATAGGAACCAATCTATCATCATCCATCAGTTTTAAGATCGCTGGCCCAAGAGTAGGTACTCTATTATCTACTGTTTACGTTTATATTCTAAAGAATAATTTTGTTATTTTCATTCAGAATAATGACAAAAAATGTGGTGCTTTCTCTTATTTATTATTTTTTCTTATTATTTTTTGGGAATTTATAAACTTTTTATTTGAATTAATAAAATCATTATTTTGAAGATCGAATTTTTGATGTCTGCTCATTAAGTATTTTGAAAAGATTAAGACACTTCCATAAGCCCCTTTTTGCCGAATTCTTTACTTGTTGAGTGGCGGAACTCAACTCCGCGCTTTGCATCATTAACGGTGAAAAGAAAAGAGTGGGGCAAATCAAGTATATTTAATTGCCTCGAGTGCAAATCGAACCCACAACCTGTCGCTTGGTCACACTCCTGCACCACGACTGCCCTCACTATAGTTGACTGAATCGATTTCGAAAATAAACTTTTATAATCGAATTTCCACCATAAACTTTTCCCCGGCTAACGATACTAGCATTCGTAGTAAGTTAAATAATAACCGTTCAGAATTTTTTGCTAAATTGTATATTTCCCAGCTTAACAAGTTTAAGCCTGGGTGCTACATTTTTTGTTTAAATTAAGCTATAAAGCGTAGGAACGTGTTTGACTGTAAACGCGACTGTTGCGAGTTTGATTCCCACTCGGGGGACTTTTATTTCTTAGCTCTCTCGGGGAAAAAAAATATTTATTTTATTTCCTGGTTCTCGTAACAATATACATACAGCGCGGCGTTTATAATCAAATCTTAGACTGCGGATATACCAAATACAGAGTATCTTAAGGAGTCTCAGGTTCCCTCTGCCTACCCAGAAGGATACATTGTAAAATTTTACGTAACGTAGTATCAAAATACAGGTAGGTAGGTAGGTACCCATCGAAATGGCTGGACAAAATTATAATCACTTAACGCTACGTGAAGCGAACTAATACCATTAGTCATTTACTAAACCTGGCTTAGCGGTCCTAATCTACTTGCTCTACATTATGTATAATCTGCTTCACGCTATATCCCGCATAGAGCAGAGTAGGCAGAGGGAACCTAGTGTTAAGACACTCCGTTTCCCACTTTGTACCGATTTCTGGAGGCACTGCATGTTGAGTGGCAGAACTCAACGCCTCGCTTAGCCTCATTACGAGCGAAAAAATGGAAATATAAATTTATGTAAATATTTCATCTCCTCGAGTGGTGATCGAACCCACAACCAGTCGGTTTTACAATCACACTTCATGCCGCTGCGCCACGACTGACCTTTATGTAGGCTTTGACTTCCGCTACTTAATACATAATACCTCTGAAATTTGGTGGTAAATGAAATGGGGAATGGACGGTCTTAACAGTAGGTTCTCTGCCTACCCTGATGTATGCGGGATACAGCGTGAAGCTGACACAAAAAAAAACTATTCCGTCGTGCCGAAAGAGCAGTTGTTAGTTTGATTTTCATTCGAGAAAATAAACTTTCAATTTCCTAGTTCTGCTTATTAGACAAAGCGAGGAGTTGACTATTTTAATTTATGCGGAATACAGCGTGAAACCGTATGTTTTCAACATATTGAAGCCGTCAAGGTACAGTTGAAAAGCGATGACCGTGGTGATCTCGCTGTGGTTGTGGGTTCAAATACTAATCGAGGCAATAGATTAAAGTACAACTATTAACTGTATAAAATATCAGATTAGTCTATCATGTTGGGTTTTTAAATATTTTTGACTTGCAATATGTTTTTTTTTACAAGTCAATGATCGTCGTCTACACTTATCTATTGGACTCTATAATTTAATATTATAAAGCGGAAAAACTTATTTATTTGGAAATCTCAGCAACTACTGGACCGATTAGATTTTTTTTTATGAAAATATTATATATTTTATTTCCTCGAGTGGAAATTGAACCCACTACTTCTGCTCATACGCTATTTAAATAATGTAAATAAATCAGCTTCACGCTGTATCCCGTACCCAGCAGGGTAGATAGAGGGAACCTAGTGTTAAGACACTCCGTTCCCCAATCACCACCGAACTCTGGAGGCATTTAAATCATCTAAATGACATATTTAGTATATTACAAAACACTCACTTTCAATCTCACAAAGCAAATGACACGGACAAACCAGTATAATACCCATGTCAAAATAGTGATTAATCGCGGTAATTACCTATAGCTATCTGACGCAATTATTTGAAATGCTTGGGGTTGGACTGGGGGTTGAAATGGAAGTATAATTTTCATTCAAGCAATTCACTGTTGGTGTGGATTTGAATACGTGATCAGTAAATTAGGGATAGGTGTTGATCTAATGTGATTTTTTTAATGCTAGAAGTAGTCTCTGTGGGTCTCCATTTGGGGTATAAGGTAATTATAATAAATGGAGGCCAGTCGTTGAGGACGGTAGAAGTGTGCGATTGTAAACGCGACAGGTTGTGGGTTCGATTCTTACTCGAGGAAGTGAAATGTTTAATATTTTTATTTCTTCGCTCTGGTAAAGGGACGAAAGTGCTGCATTGAGTTCCGCCACTCACCACACAATGCTTATTGAATGACGCGACAAATAAGTGTCTTAATAAGAACGGAGTGTCTTAACACTAGGGTCGAATTTCCTCTGCCTACCCCGTTATGTGCAGAATATAGCCCGAATTTAAAAAAAAAAGTTATTGTATACCAAAAAAATATTATAAAAAAATTGATATCCTATTTTTAATTCAAACAGTCTTATATAAGTTAGAGCTATCAAATTAATCCATAAGTTCTATCTAAATTTTAGCAAAACACAAACATAAACTACATTTATCTTAAGTTATCCTATCCATTTTGCGAGAAATCTTAAATTCTCATTTCGCAAGACAGCCTCAAATGGTATTAGAACTCAATATCACTAAATTCAATTAAACTTTCCCCAACTACACTACAGAGGTGTCTATTTGACAAAAATAAAATAACAATTTCAAATAAAATAACAATGTCAAAAATAACAATTTTCCATATATAGGTATATCTGCAGATTGAAAAGGCGATGTTAGAATAAATTAGCGTGCAATCCTAGCACAGTGTCGAGTAAAATATCGCTGGCGGGGGCGGACTATTTTGGTACAGACAGACGGCTAGGGGAGTATCGCTTTATATATAGATATAAGTATCAAAGTATGTATGTATGTATGTATGTCTGTCTGTACGCGTATTTCGTTGTAAGGGGTGAATGTTTGAAAATTTTACGAAATATGTTTCGTATTGCTTCCGAATTTGGTTGGGATCGATATTGTATAATGTATGGTGCGAGAGTTTTGCATTGCACAAATTTGGGAAGTGGTGATTTTCTTTAAATCGCTTCTTTTTTGTTTTTTTTTTGTAGATAATATGAAATTTTATCATTATTTCATATTATGTTAAGTTTTAGTATTTCATAAGCTGTTATTAAGTTAATATTAAATTCATATTCAATATGGACATAAACATAACTTTTAATAATTTACAAAGACGTGAGTCAAAGTATGTAATATGAAATGGTTCTTTAAAAATTTTGGTGATAAGACACTCCTATCTTGACTTTTCGTCACCTTTAGAGATATGATACCTATACCTACTCTCTATCCTATCGATTTGCTTCGAAATACAAACAGTTTATTCCTCTAATGGGAATCGAACCCACAACCGCGTTGACAATCACACGCTATCCCACAACGGTTGTAGGTTATTTTCAATAATTAACAATTGTAACCGACTTAGTTACTGGTTGAGTTATTTTAAAGTTGTCTAAACAAAGTTTGTTCCGTTTTAATGACGTTAGATTGTACCAATTAACCGCAGTGCGGGACAGTGTTTTTACGTTTATGTTCATAAATTTTTCAAGTTATATTTATTATCGAATTCTGGTGGCATTGCGTGTTGAGTGGCGGAACTCAACACCGCGCTTTGCCTCGACACCAGAGCGAAGAAATGGAAATATAAATTTAAGTAAATATTTCATCTCCTCGAGTGGGGATCGAACTCACAACCAGTTGGTTTTACAGTCTCACTTTGTGCCCTTGCACCACGATTTGCCTTAATGTTATATTCTGTTTCCTAGAACCTAGTGTTAAAACACTCCGTTTCCCACATACCACCTAACTTTCGAAACATTGCGTGTTGAGTGGCCGGCCCCAATTTTACCAAAGAAAAATATGAAACTGAAAAAATTGTAAATAACTTTTCCAAATAAATCACAATTTTTCCAGACATTTCATTAAAAAATTCCATCTTATCTACAAAACAGCCAGCCAGTTACGTGTCGGTATCGCCTGACCGCCGCTATTAACGCATTACCATACCTGTACATGCGATACCTGTAATTAATGTTCTAACACCCGTCTTAAACGTGTAATATGACTTTTTTTTTTAGCTTCACGCTGTATCCCGCACACAGCAGGGTGAGCAGAGGGAACCTAGTGTTAGGACACTCCGTTCTCCATTTTCCGCCAAGTTCTGAAGGCATTTCGTATTGAGTGGCGGAACTCATTGCCTCGCTTTAGGAACGCTTAAGAACGTATCATGATTTTATATTTCTTTTTTTTAAGATTTTTTAGTAGGCCGTCATGGTGCAGGTGGCTATGGGCTCGAATTCCACTCGTGGAAATTAATGATGATTTATTAATATTTTCATTTCTTTTGTTCTGGTGTCAAGCCGAAATCACGGCGCTGAATCCCGCCAGCGAAGAAATGAAAGTATAAACGTAAATATTTATATAAATATTTCATTGTCTCGTGTGGGGATCGAACCCACAATCAATCGGTAAACAGTCACATTGTGCCTCTGCTTGTGCCTCTGCGCCACGACTGGCTTCAGATTAGCTTTTTAATGTATTTATTATTTTTATATCCTTTATCCATATCACTCTTCTTTATTTCAGTATAGACAAAAATAACATAACTTTGATAAACATGTTGCCCATTTCCAAGCAATTCTGTCGAAATTGTTGACTCGTTTTCCTTCTAATATTCATATTTCACACCCCCCACTTTCAACACAATTACCTACGCGATATTCGGCAATATAACTTTTTGTTTACTATTTATAATAAATTTGATAATGTATTATAAACCTTATAATAGAGTAGCAAGGTTCAAATCCAAACGTGGGATTTTACATATTAAATGTTAGTGAAATCCCTAGCGTCTGTGTCTTGATGTGTTTCACTTGTTTCCTTTTTATTTTATTCGGTTAATATTTGAATATTTTATTAGTGTATGTTTTTATTTATCTTAGTACTGTGCGCCTTGTAATAATTTTGGAGAGTATTCTTTTTAGCTTCACGCTGTATCCCGTATATAGGAGAGTAGGCAGTGGGAATCTAGGAACCTAGTGCTAAAATATTCTGTTCCCATTAATACTCTTCCGTAGATAGATCTTCCGGAGGTAGAGCCTGTGTTCCTAAGATTTAAAATTTAGAATAGATTTAAAATTTGAAAAGAAAAGTTAAAGTTTCAGTGTCCGAGTAAGAATCGAACCCACAACCTTCACGTTTGCAGTAAGCCACAATATTGATCAAGATCTAAAAAACTGCATCTATATCACTTCATTAGTTTTCTCGTTATTCAAATTGAATACGATCGTATAGAATGTTTACATTAAATTTACATACAAAACTAGCTCTCTAGATTGCATTGTCTACAGTGTTCCAGTAACATATAATTGAAACGTAAAGTAATTGGGCCTTGGATTCAGGCCGTCTTAGTGCAAGGGAACAAGTGTGTGGCTGTTAGCGTGACGGTTGTGGATTCGAGTAAACGATTAATAATTTAATTTCTTAGCTGTGATAAAGATGAGAAAAATGCGGCGTTAAGTTCTACTTACTCTACTCAACTCAACATGCCTCAAGAATTCGACAGAAAATTTGTAACGAACATGTCTTAATGAGGACCCCGTTCCTCATTACCTTAACAATAGGTTCAACCCAAATTTTCTTACCTACCCTGCTATGTGCCGCTGGTGTTTAATTCATTACACATTAAATATATGTTATTTTTGAAGAATTCCTGATTGTACTCGTAAATTATCCAAAAAAAATCGTAAAAATAATTATTGATTTTAAATTTTACGATCATACCAAAGAAAACCCAAAGATAAGACTGTACTTCCTTTTTTTACATTTAGTAGGAGTTAGATATTGCGTGTGAAGTGATATACCAATCAGAGATTGGTACAACATCTAATTGTACAACACTGTGTGAGACATTGAGTTTTGTTTTTGCCCCTCTACGCGCTGTCTCTGTCTTTCCATACGCTGTCTCTAATATTCTCTGTAAATCGACTCGCTGTCTCTGCAACTCTACCACCACTTTCTACCACTCTATAAGTATTTTCTACCATTCTACACGCTGTCTCTACCTATCCACACGCTGTCTCTACCACTTCTCACGCTGTCTATGGAACTCGACTAGCTGTCTCTGCCACTCTACATGCTGTCTCTACCTTTCCACACGCTGTCTCTACCACTGCACACGCTGTCTTTGGGACTCGACTCGCTGTCTGTGCCCCTCTTAACCCAGTTTATACCACTCTTTAGGTAGTTTCTACCAGTCCACGCGCCGTTTCTGCCACTCTATTGCATGTAGAGTAGAGAGTCACTGCTACTCTACAATCTCCCTCTCGCCTACGTTGTTATTATAAGTGGAGTTCAGCATGAAATTTAAAAAAAGGATGCCCACACTACACAATACATTATTCTCTTCATTAACTTACTACCAGAAGCACTACAAAGAACTCTACATTCGACGTATCTATTAAGACCATATTGCGTATATGGTCGATTAGATTCATGTGACCACAAAAAAGGCTTATTGGCGGCAATTCAGTGTAATAAAGGATATGATTGGAAACGGGTGCCTCAGGGGGTGTAATGACAAGGCTAAATTGTTAGTGGGGTGGTGACATGTGCGTTTTTCCCTTTTAACATTATAGAGTGGATAGAGTACTTTTTTTGTACTAACTTATTGTATTTGATAGTAATGGCGGAGTGGCTCAAAGGCGTAGCGATGTGACCGTAAACGCGACGGTCTTAGGTTCGATTTTCGCTCAATTAAATGAATTAATTTAATTATTCTCGCACTAGCTACAAGATTAAGCGCGGCGTTAAGTTCCAGTACGTAACACTCAATGTCTACAAACTGAACATAGCATACGGTTTCCACTGCCTATACAACGATATGCGATATACAGGGTTCACCCTGTATCAATAGCCCAAAATAATACGATAAAAAAAAATTGTCTCCAAATATATGTAAATAGGCCATTAATATAAACTTAATCACCCTGTAGAACCGACAGAATGCAAACGATCGTTCATTATAATAAGATCTCGACAGATGTTGAAAACGCTTCGAATGATTTAAAGTTTTAATTTTCTCTTTGAATTGTCTAGTTATGTTAATAGAATATCTGTATTGAAATAATCTTTGGTTATCACGAGATTTCAAGATTAAATATTATAAAATAATTATTCATATATAAAACGCCTTAATCGAAAAATGGGCTATTTAAAACAAAATAAAAAACTAATAAAAACCAGTCTAATTCTAGGTTTCCTCTGCTTATTCTGCTGTGTGCGGGATACAGCGTGAAATTGTTATATTTGTTAAACCAGTCTAGACTATAAATACACAGCGACCTTTTTTTGATAAATATTTAAAGTAAGGCTGAACCAATGATATGGAAATAAAATTCAGTCCAAATTCGACTAATATTTTGCAACCCCATTGAAATTTCCTCTACAACGTTTCCACCTATTCCGATACGATCTGATATATGTATATGGGGTCAGTGTCAAAGCTTTGAGAATTACCTGTTAAATTGTTGATACCTTTGTTGATAATGTATTTTTTATTTATATTCAAGACGATATTAGTGGTAAAACTCTTATTTTTAATGATGCATAGCAGAACAGCGTGTTATTGTTGATTCCCACTTAAAACAACGAAATATCTCCATTTACTTCGTCTGAAAATAAGACAAAGCGCGGCGTTGATATTTACAATTGGACACGCGGTGTCTCGAAAATTAGGCGGAAATTGGAAAAAGTTATGCAGTTGCTTTATTTACAAAACAAATAACATATACTTCTTTGGCTTCACGCTGTATCGTGCACATAGTAGTGTAGCAAGAGGGAATCTGGGAACATGTTAAGACACTCCGTTCCCATTAAGTCACTTCCCATTAAGAAGGATTGTATATTATATACATATTATTAAATAATTAGATGCAAGAACGTATACTCCTTTAAACTCACATGTGACTTCTGTTCTTTTATTTGTATTTTGTAGAGAAAGACTTTGAAATTGAGTTAGCTAATGCGGTGTGTTCGTATCAATGTCGGCGAAGTTTAAAGAAAAGTCGTGGAGTATAGTAACCTTATGTGTTTGTTTCGTTTAGTTTAAAGTAATGTGTTTTCAGGTCAGGTACACCATCTGACTGTAAACGGAACGGTTGTGGGATCGATTTCTAACTTGAGATACGACTTTTTTATTTTTTTGCTCTCGTAACGAGATAAAGCGAGGCGTTGAGTTCTACCACTCAAACGTAATATGTCGGTTTGAAATTGAGAAAGTGGGGTACGGAGTGTCTTAACATAAGGTTCCCTCTAACTATCCCGTTATATGCGAGATAACGTGAGGCTACAAAAATTAATAAGTCCCCGTTGAAGCTCTAGAATCATTTAGTATTTATTTTATTTAGTTATATTTATTTAAATATAATATACATATGTTTCTCGAAAAATACTATGTTATTTCGTATTCATTCACAATTCAACGCCGCACTTGGTATCAAAATCAGAACGAAGAAAGAAAATATTAAAAGAATTGGAATCGAACCCACAAAATATCGCGTTTATATAGACACAAGCTGGTGCCCCAGTGCAGCGCCACGAATGGCTTAAAAAAAATCTTCATTTATATATATATATTATATGTATATATATTACGTCAAGTTTCTCGTTACGATGTTTCCTCTGTACCTTCGATTGCACAATTTTCTTGTACAAGCTTTTTTTTCTGTTCACGATGATGAATCAGATTTTAGATTTGAAAGATAGAGATTTTCCATTTATTTATTTGATATACGTTATTCGTATATGTCATTCATCTAATAAAAATAAAACCGGTTAAGTGCGAGTTGAACTACAACACCGAGGGCTCCGTACCATTATCAAGATTTTAAATCCACAGAAAGAAAAAATTATATAAATTGACTTATTTAAGTTTGCAGGCATATGCAGTGATTTTGTTTGAAATTAACTACAAATTTAAATTTGTTATGATTTGTTTCTATGGAATACCTATAAATTTTAAATTTTCGGTTCTCCTCCTTTATTACTAATAATAAGTATTCAATTCGCATGAAATTTTATAACTATAGGCCTACGGGAAGTACCCTAAAGATCTTTATTACGCGCCGAATTTCATACAATATGCATCAAAATTGATACATAAATTTGTTCGAAATAATCTATTACTTTGATTGATTTTGTGTTAGCAATGTCACTGTTTATATTTCTGCTTTTACCATTAAATAATTTTAGGCTAACCCATATTTTAAGTTAATCTAATCTTGTTCGTTTTCTTTGATACTTGTTCGAGTTACATTACTAACAATTGACCGCAATATACATCTTTTAAGTTTATCTCGCCTTTCTCTAAAAATATACTACCTGATTTCATCGATATAAGCTTAGAAAGATGATTCTTTTATCTGCTTAAAGGGACCATATACCTAAATATATAAAAGTATCTTTAAGCTTTAGACCTTGAGCTCCACGCGATGATTTTGACAAACAAACAGACAAACAACAAAGTGATGATCCTATAAAGTTTCCGTTTTTACCTTTTGGCACAGGGAACCCTAAAAACAAAAATATACGCTATAGACCAAAATATATGTCAGAACTTGTGGGATAAATGACGTTATTAATATAAAACAGTAACTCATAACTCCGGGTAATGTACCAAGTTGTATCCGGACGGTGGATGAATTATAATAGGAGGGCATTGATGTGAGAGTAGTTTTGATTTTATATCTTATGTCTGTTGTCTTAAGGGCTATTATTGAGTTTTACTTCAAATTACTTACGTATATAAATTTAACTTAATAGTCATTTTTTAATAATTTTCTTCGACATAGGGAATAGGTAGAAATGTATTTTACATTTTGCGTTTTAGTAAAGTCGACGCAAGCAAAGCTGGGGGTAAATGGCTAGTTTTAAAATAAGTTAAGTATTCACTAAAATCTCTCTTACTAACAATATATTGCTTTCATTACATTTCAATCATAAAAAAATAATTTCTAAATGAAATCATAAAATATTATAATCAAAGTACGTTTTTTAATAAAAATGAAAACGTTTCTATTTTATTGAAGCCCAGAAACAACCTGAGCTTTCTCTTCTTACTAATTCCGAATTGTTTTGTTATTCTTAGAAGTAATTTTATGTAGTGTGACCACGTTTTATATATCATATATTGTATTATATTTATGGAATATTTTATGCGCCAGAGAGATAAGAGGCCGGTCATGGCGCAGGGGCACAAGCAAATGACAGTAAATACGACAAGTTTGATTCCCGCTCGAGGCATAAATATTTAATATTTTTATTTTTTCGCTCTGGCGTCTCTCTGCCCCACTCAATACGCCATGCAAAAATTCAGGGAACGGAAGTTTCTTAACATTAGGATCCCAGGTTTCCTCTGCTACAAAGATCACTATTTCTACACTTTCTGAAAAAACGACAAAAAGTGTTGTGAAGTGAATTTCAAAACTATACTTTAATTAATAATCGAAAATCTTTGCTTACTTTTAAAATAATAAATATATTAAAGTAACTATTTTCATACAAGAAAACAAAAAAAACTAATGTAATTAAGTGATAGTATAAGTAAACATCCATAAAAGGTTTCCGTGTTAAGGTTCAACCGCAGGAGGTCGGCTGTCGTTAGTTCAAACCACAAACTCTAGGGTATTGACTATTGAAACTGTTTAAATGCTTACGTACAGTTAACCGTGATATTGTATACTTTACATCCTTTATACTAACTAGTAAAAAAATAAAATAAAAATCAGCTTCACGCTGTATCCCGCACACAGCAGGGTAGGCAGAGGGAACCTAGTGTTAAGACACTCCGTTCCCCACTTTCTGCCAAATTCTGGAGGCGTTGCGTGTTGAGTGGTAGAACTCAACGCCGCGCTTAACCTCGAGACCAGAGCGAAGAAATGGAAATATAAATTTAAGTAAATATTTCATCTCCTCGAGTGGAGATCGAACCCACAACCAGTCGGTTTTACAGTCACACCTCGTGCCGCTACGCCACGACTGGCCTCAATTAATAATTAATATCAAAAATATTCTTCTCCCTTGTAATTCTTTGTCTTTCTTGTGGCTAGTTGTAGCGTAGAGTTACTAGCGAATGACTGTAAACGCTACAGGCTATATTTCGGAAAGGAAATGTTTAATATTTTTTACTGCTTCGCTCTGGTGTCAAGGGCAAACGTCATTTTAAACGTCTTTATACTAGATTCCCTCTGTCTAACCTACTGATATACCACTAAATTCAAAAGGATCTAATAATATTAGCCTTTTCCCTTCAGAGTAATAATATATAATTTAGTACTAAATGTACTTATCTAATTATTATGTTCTTTTAAGAACAAAAAAAATCTTTATGCTATATTTTGCATATACAACTCAACAACGCGCTTCAAATTCTAGAGCTCTATAGAGCGAAGAAATAAAAATATTTTTTAACCCTAAGTGGGAATGCAACTCACAACCGCCGCGTTTAAAGTCAGATACCACAATACAACCCGCATGGTGCGCGATGGCGACCTTAAAATTAATGTAAAAAGAATAATATCATAGTCACCCTAACCAAAGTAAAATTTATTATTAAAAAATGTATAAGCTAAGCTTAGAATAATGGCATTCGTTACAATAAATGTTATTTTGAATTTTTTATATTAAGTTAACAAGTTGTTCAAGGATCGAGGTCCACGTGTAACTTTCTATTGGGAAATAGGAAATGGTGATATTATTTCTTTATAAAATTACCTTTAAGACGCCAGTCGTGGCTCACGGGCACAAGCGTGTGGTTGAAACGTGACAGGTTGTGGGTTTGATTCCCACAAGGGTTGATAAATTTTATGAATATTTTCATTTCATTACTCTGTTACCAAGGCAAAACGCGGCGTTATTCCCCCTCTTCTGCCCCAATTTATAAGATATTATATGTTGAGTGGCGGAACTCAACACTGCGCTTTATTTTTGTTTGATTATACCAAGTAGAAATCAAACACAAAACTGTCGCGTTTACAGTAAAAATCACGTAGATATTAGGTATGTAGTCCCAGTATAGTTTTCAACAGCGCTATATATTTTTTAGATTCCGCAGTATCCCGCATTCAGCTGAGGAAACAGAGGGAACCTGGGAACCTAGTGCTTATAATAAATAACATTTCAACTACATTTACTATAAATAATATTTGAAATTACTACTTAAAACAAGTTCGTATTGCGAAACGAACGCAAGTGTCGCGAGGGTCAGGCTCTGCATTAAGGCGGAATTGCTCAAAGAGCACTCCCTCATTGTGTGGACTTCAAAGGAAAATACTTTTGCGGCTATCTTTTATCTTTTATCATCAAATATTTGTGGAACTTCTTTAAGTTCTTGTGAATACAACTTTTATTGCTATTCGATATGTTTTTAAGATAAAGTACGGCGTTGAACGCTGTTACTGAACATGTAATGTATCGAGAGTTGGTGCTAATAGTGGGGAATGGAATGTCTTAAGATTAGGTTCCCTTTTTTGATAGGTAGAGCGTGAGTAAATAATACAAAATTGTACTATATCTTAGACCGATCGATGTATAAAAATACAATGACGCAATTGAAAATTTTAAATAAACGAATGTCAAATGAAATATAAAGCTGCGACGTTGAGTTCCGCCACTCTACATACAATGCCTATGAAATTGGGCGGAAAGTATCTCAATGGGAACGGACCCAATACTACGTACATCGTCACAAAGGCGTAAAGATTAATTCAAAAAATCTTTTATCATGTCTGAACTTCAAAAGAGGCACGATTTTATTGGGTTCTCATATTTGTTTGACAGAATAGAGATTTTCAAATAATAGATTTTGAGTGACTTAACTTAACTTAATGCGACTTAGAGTAGATTTTCCTATTTTCTCGCTCCGGTAACAAAACAAAGCGCGGCGTTAAGTCACGCCTCACAACACGCAATACATCGACGCTAGGTTTCCTCTATCTACCCTACATGTATACAGCTTGAAGGTCAAAAAAATATTTTGCTTATTGCGTCTTAATGGGCCTACCACTAGGTTCCCAGGTTCCCTCTAGGTACCGTTCTACGTGCGGGCCTGCTATATACAGCGTGAAACTGAAAAAATAGTAATAATTGTACATAGGTATAAAATAAATCTCGACCCAAAAAGCAAATATCTAAAATAAAATAAAATTTAATTACCACGTATTTCATACTCTGTAAACACTCAAAAGTTGATATAAATTATTTCGTAATGATATGCCTCTTAATTTACTTGCCGCGACTTAACGAGGGCCACGTTTATATGTAACTTTATACTTACATTTTTTTTTTCAGCTTCACGCTGTAACCCGCATGGAGCAGGGTAGGCAGTGGGAGCTTAGTGTTCTGGAGGCAATGCGTGTTGAGTGGCGGAACTTAACGCCGTTCTTTACCTCTACACCGGAAAAAAAATATTTCTATTCCTCAAGTAGAAATCGAACTCACAACCTGTCGCGTTATTAGTGACTCGCTTGTGCCACTGCACCACGACTGCCTTCAACTCTTATACAACTTTATACATACGAAGACATATTACATTCAAAAAGTGCTGGCAATTGGGAACATAAAAATTATATGGGGCTAAATCTGTGATATTTACATTAAGTAATGAAAAAATAAATATCAAAATCGTAATCGCTGTAAGAACAAAAGTATATTTGAAAATTCAGAAGGAATTCTCAACTTCCTGTTTAAAATATACTTTTGAGAATTCCTTCTGCATTTTTTTTAGACTCACACTGTAACTATATAGCAGGATAGGCGAATTTTTCGAAGCCAAGGCGAAACTTAACGCTGCGCTTTGCTTTATTACCAGAACGAAGAAGTTAAAATATTAAAAATTATTATTCACCTCTCCGAATGGAAAACGAACCCACAACCATAGCGGGTGTTTCTGCGCCACGACGGTCTTGGTTAGTTAAAATAATATGGTGTGTTGTATGATAACCATATTGTCGAAGTTCATAAAAAATAATATTAAATTAAATTAAATTAGCTTCACGCTGTATCCCGCACACAGCAGGGTAGGCAGAGGGAACCTAGTGTTAAGACACTCCGTTCCCCACTTTCTGCCGAATTCTGGAGGTATTGCGTGTTGAGTGGCAGAACTCAACGCCGCGCTCAGCCTCGACACCAGAGCGAAGAAATAGAAATATAAATTTAAGTAAATATTTCATCTCCTCGAGTGGGAATCGAACCCAGAACCAGTCGGTTTTGCAGTCACACCTCGTGCCGCTGCGCCACGACCGGCCTCTAAAAAATAATATATCCTAGAAAATAGATGTACTTGTATCTATTTAAGTATTAATGTACAAAGAATTTTATTGCAAAATATAACAGTATTTTCTTTATTATGTTGAATTAAATAGTAAATACTCAAAAACAAACGTTTACTTACAATTTCAGCACTTTCAAACTTAAACGCCGCGCCGGCCTCGTTTTCTTTCTTTACTTTATCTCCAGTCTAATTAACCTCGTGCCGTGCTTTCGCTACGTTTTTTCGCGAGACTTAAATTAAGTATTTTTTTCATAAGAACAGAAAAAAATATATTAAATTTAAATATCGTGTCAATCTATACTTTTTTTTTACGATTTTACTATAATTTTGCAGCTTCACGCTGTATCCCGCACATAGCATGGTAGGCAGAGGGAACTTAGTATTAAGACACTCCGTTCCCCATTTTTCACCGAGTTTTGAAGGCAATGCGTGTTGAGTTGCGAAACTCAACGCCGTGCTTTTACCTCGACACCAGAGCGAAAAATATATATAAATGTAAGTAAATATTTCATTTCCTCGAGTGGGGATCGAACCCACAACCAGGCGATTTTACACTCACACTTTATGCCCCTGCGCCACGACTGGCCTCAATAATGTTGACATTTATAATTCCAACGTAGGACTATAAAATTGATTTAATTGAAATTTGAATTTTAATTTCAATAATTCTTCCGTATGGAAATCGAACTTACAACCATCGCGTTTGCAGTCAGACAATGTTCCACAACACAATAAACTATTAAACCATAAGTTATGTATCTTTCTCATGTATATACTAAGGTAGTCGTGACGTAGGGGCACAAGCGTATGACTGTAACTAACAGTTTGTGGATTCGAATCCCATTCAAAGAAATGAAATATTTAATATTTTTATTTCCTCGCCCTGGTAAAGCGCGGCATTAAGATCCGCACGCACGAATGCCTCTAGAATTCGGCGAAAAATACGAAGCGGAAGTATTTTAATGGGAACAAAGTGTCTCAAGACTAGGTTCCCAGGTTCCTTCAGCCTGCTATGAGCGAGCTTACAAGCATAGCTTAAAAAAAGCTTCATATCTATAGAATATGCCTTCTCTCACTTCACCCCTCTCCCATAATAACGAACTTGTTCTAATTAAGTTAATTTTACAGCGCGTCCACTTTTGATTACTTGAAGACAGTGTTTTTTTTATGTTCTTTTTCTTAAAATGTTGTTGGGAAAGTTTAATTTGAGTATTTAGCTTTGATGTTGTTGAAATGAAATTTTTGCGTTTTTTTTTTTAATTTTTAATTATTAAAAAGGAAAAGGATTAATGTCGATGATAATATTTCTTTGTTGTTATAAATATTTTTTTTCTTTAGCTTCACGTTATGTCGTGCATATTGCAAGGTAGGCAGAGGGAACCTGGAAACCTAGAGTGAAGAGACTGTCACTCCGTTCCACACTTACCACCGAATTCTCGAGGTGTTGAGAAGCGGAAGTCAACGCTGCAACCAGAGCGAGGAAATAAAAATATTAAATATTTCATTCCTCCGAGTGGGTATTGTACCCATAACTAACATAACATAAAATAACGCGACAGGTGCTTTTAGTCGCCCCCGCACCACGACGGTCTCCATGTTTATCTCTATAATTACTTAATATAATATATGACAAAAACTCTTTAATATATTATTTTCAATGTATTAAAATTCTTTAAAACAGATTTAAGATTTAAAGGAAAACATTATATGTTAACGCGATGGTGGTGGGTTCAATTCCCACTCGAGAGACGCCACTTACTCACGCAATATAGTGTCCTAACACTAGATTTCGTTTGGCATAGAGCCAGCTACAGGTAAAAAAACATGAAACTATGTTTACTTTATTCGAACCTGCACTCCATTCCACAATAACCAAACAGCCATTTACAAATATAATTTCATCATCTATCCAATCGTTATATACGAATGTAAAATGGAATCCATCGGAATTAGAGAACGTGCCCCTACATAGAATGTGGAGATAAGGATTTACTTTTTCAGTATCCTCTATAGAATTTTAAGATTGAAAATAGATTTTATTAAAGATCCTGTTGATCTGGTTATAAGATCTAGGGGGAAAGGGGGCTGGGGGGGAGGTTCCGTATTTAAGTTGATTGACTACTATAGCTGTAAGCTCCAAGGCCTGTAAAGACAAATGTTTACTAAATCCTTTTAAAAGCCAGTCGCGGTGCAGGGGCACAAGCGCGTGATTGTAAACGTGATAGACTCTGGATTCGATTTCCGCTTGAACGTATGAAATATTAAATATTTTTATTTCTTTGCTCTGGTGTCGAGAGCTCTGGTACTCAACACGCTATGCCTATAAAATTCGATAGATAATGGAGAGCGGAGTGTTTTCATAAGAGGGGCATATCGATAGGCGGAGAGAACATAGTGTTAAAACAGGCCGTCCCATGTTTGATACAATGCGTATTGAGTGGCGGAACCCAACGCCGCGCTTGTCTTTTTACCAGGACGAATGGACCCAATTAATTTACTTAAATGGGAATCGGATCCATAACCATCGCATTTACACTTTGATAATGTGCCGCTGCACCACAACGCGACAGTTTCAATATCTGCATTTAACATCCGATATTGAAAATATATTTGTAATTAAAAATATTGGAATTTCTTTTAATGAATATACAGATGATTGAGACCAGTCGTGGCGCAGTGGCACAAGCATGCGACTGTAAACGCGACAGCTCGTGGGTTCGATTCCTAATCGAAGAAAAGAAATTAATATTTTTAATTCTTTGCTCTGGTAACCAGGCATAGCGTCGATTTCCACCACTCAACACGTAATTCGTCTAGAATTTGGTGAAAAGTGGGTGTCTTAACACTAGGTTCCCTGGTTCCCTCGCCTTCCCCTACTATAAGCGGGATACAGCGTGAAGCTAAATAAAAAAGGACAGTAATATAGCATTAAACATTACTTACGTTCTAATTTAGCTAGATAAAAACAACATTTTTCTTATTTATTAAGGTCCAACAGAATAAACACAATATCAACGGTACATATTAATACATATACAGCAGTCAGTAGTACAATTACAAGGAAGGAAACTGTTGAAGATATGATTAATTATATTATTAATTTAGTTATTTTGTAGCTTAAACCATATTGCAGGGTGGTCAAAGGGAACCTAGTATTAAGACATTTCCTGCCCCACGCACTGCCCAATTTTCAAGACATTAATTGTTTATGTTGGAGTGGCGGAACCCAACGAGAGATATTAATATAAAAAAAATATAAATAATAAAAATAAAGGAATTCGAACCCACAACCGTAATTAATTATTATCACTTTAAGTAATGACAATAACAAACACTTACCAAAGACTAATTCAAAACTCGAGATCTAATGTTATTCAAAGTGAAACAGTAACCGACTCGTAACCCTTACAACGACTTAAGGAGACTTTTCTACCATACGCTATAATATTTTTAATTTCGGATTTTTTAGCTTCATGCTGCAAACGGCAGAGTAGGCAAAGGGAACCTGGTAATCTAGTGTTAATACACTCTGTTCTTATTAAGTCACTTTCGTTCCCCACTTTCCGTCGGATTCTGGAGGCATTGCGTGTTGGAACTCAACACTGCATCGACACCATAACAAAAAAAAATAAATATTTCAGTTTCTGTAGTGTACATTGAATATGTCGCATTGACAAGCACAGACTTACGCCCCTGCGCCACTACAGGCCTGACATCAAATCTCTATTTTTTTTTAATTTTTTCTTATAATATACAACTTAGTAACTTGAGCTATTAAGCTTACATATATGTATAGGAATTTTGCGGTTACAGAAATACATTATATCTTGCATAGATATAATTTTATTTTTTACTTTTAAATTGGGTTGACTTGTAAGTTTAACTGAATTAACCCACTTATCGTAATTGTGCCATCATTAAAATTGGCAATTACGATAATGTAACACCATCGAGCTGATCTAACGATTGAGCCAGGACCTAAATAGTGCAACTCTTCTATCTCGAGTGGAGATCGAACTCACAACCAGTCGATTTTGCAGTCACACTTTGTGCCTCTGCGCCACGACGTATAAAAGTGTATTTTCTAGATCTTTTTAATATTATTTAAATTAAAAAACGAAATAGTCTATCTATGAATCCATCATCACTGTAAAACCGTTAGTGACCTACAGTTTTCTCGAGTTAATTTATCTTTAGTATTTGTTTCATCACTGTTTATGTGCTTTAAAAGTTTTTACTAACTACGAAAGCTTGCTTTGTGATTTACTTTATCAAAGTAGTTTTCGTTTCAAAGCTACAAAGTTCCAAAGTTTTAATCAGAGTCGTATTAAAATATATTCTGACTCGTGTCGTATTCGTTAAATGTTTACTTCAAATTTTATTTCTTGTAAAAATTACGTAGCAGTTTATTATTTTGTTTTTAGGGTTCCATACCATTTATAGAAAAAAGAAATCTTAAAATATCACTTCGTTGTCCGTTCGTTCGTCTATCTGTCTGTCAAGGGCCTTTATCTCAGAAACGCTTGGAGATATCTAATTGAAATTCAAACCATATAGTCAGATCCTTCGGTCCTTTTATTTCTTGTAAAATTATATTTCTTTCACATTTATTAAAAAAAACTCCAATTTTTACGGAACCATGGCTGGTTTTTTGTTATCAGCTTCACGCTATATCCCCCACATAACGGAGTAGGTAAAGGGAATCTTGTGTTAAGCCACTCCGTTCCTCATGAAATATTTTGCAAATTATTAATATAATTAACAAAATAATAAATAATAGATAAAATGTTTGTTTTCGTTTAATATTTTAAGCTAATTTTCATTCAAAATATTAATATAGAAATAACACTTTAACTTAGCAGATCTTATACCCAGCAAAAGCTCCCTTACTCTATTAAAAGCGTGCGAAGTGGACGGGTTAACTCGTGCGGTCCAGAGCCCGGACTCATTTCGAGGGGTCTCTCTAGGAATAATTAAACGGACACCTTTTTATTTTATGTATTTAATGTTTGTGAATAAGATATATTAAATTTATGTATGTTATATGATTAGGTAGATGTGTTGGATGGATGTAAGTAAGGATATAAATTAATGAATAAAAAATGGTAAATAAAATAATTTTATTAGTTTTTATTATTATTTAATTAATATTTAAAAAAAAATGTTTTGATGAATACTCTATAATAGATAACGACCTAGGATAAATAATTATCTAAATAATAGTGAATGGAATATGTTACTGTAATTCTCTAGAGACCAGTTGTTGTTTCGATTTCTACTCCAGCAAATAAAATAGTTAACATTTTCTTTGCCTCGTTCTGGTGGCAAAGTGTCAAACATTTATCCCGATTTACTCTATAAAGCACAAAACCGTATTTAAACCCGTTATTTGAAAGGTTTAGACGTACAACATTTTTATAGGTATCCAAAAAAAAATTAAGTAGACAATAAAAATAAAATAATATTCTTGTAAATTTCCCAAAATATCAAACCTACCCAAAGTGGTAACTCGCCCGGCTATATTACAAAATCGATGGCCAACACGGCCACTTCTGAGAACACCAACCTAAGTTATAATTGAATTCGTTTAGTTTTGAACTTAAGAAAAACAGTAAGTGAAAATAAGTTTCAAAGTAGGTAAATTCCTAATATAACCAATGAAATGTAATTGAGGCAAATCGTGGTGTAGGGGCACAAGCGTGTGACTGTAAACGCGACTGGTTGTGGTTTTGATTCCCACTCGAAGAAAAGAAATATTTATTTTAATGTATATTTATATTTTTTCACTGTGATGTCGAGGCAAAAGCGCGGCGTTGAGCTCCGCCACTCAACACACAATCCCCAGTATTTCAAGTCACATTTGGACCAATTATGTGTTTTTTATTATTATTTAATAATAATAAAAAACACGTAATGCTGAGGTGAGTGTTTTAAAACTAGGCATCCTACAATTAGAGTGTGACGCTATAAAAAGAAAAAAACATAGAAAAAACCAAAAAAACATTTGAAAATTATTAAAAACACTTGAAAATTGAGACTTTAGTAAGGTACAATGAATCTTAACACTATGTTCCCTCTGCCCACCCATATACAGCGTGAAGCTATAAATATAGTGTTGTAAAAGTTTTGTACGATATTTGGACATGATTTCTACAATATTGTCCCATACAACATAAAAATCCATTTCCCTATTAAATATTAATAAGTACTTTTCCATTCAAACGACACGTACAATGTTGACATAATTGCAACAAATCTTTTTTTAATGAGGTCTAATCGACCGACTAACCGCTCGTATGATAATGAACGACCTCGCAGTATTGATTCTTACAACGTTCTATCTTAGATATTCTGGGATGTGATTTTTCTAGAAAAAGTTATATTTAAAATTTATTTTTTACAGCTTCATCACGTGTCGGATGTATCACGTACATATCGGGGTAGGGAGAGGGAACCTGGGAACCTAGTGTAGGTTAACAATTTCCGCCGAATTTTCGATGTATTGCGTATTGAGTGGCGGCAATCAACGGCACGCTTTGCCTTATTGCCAGAGCGAGTGTTCCTCGCTATAATATTATATGCCTTCGAAATCACAGCAATGAAATGAAAATGCATTTCCTATGATTATAAATAAATAAGACAATTTTACTTTCATTACTAAACAAATATAGAGTATAGGTATCTTACATTTCTGACCACCATAGTTTCAAAGATACTGGAGGAAGGTCACGTAAAAAGCATGAAGATCTCCCCCCTCCAGGGGGGAGGGCATGTATTAAGAGGATGATGACAGTGTACGAGGCGAAAGCGTTTGGCGCTCCGTTCTCTCTGACTATCCCCGTAAGAAGACGGCATTAGTTCTCTTACTGGCTTCTGGCAGAAGACTACATGACCTTACTCTTTGAGAACTTGGTGAGGATGATTTTGAAAATGCAGAAAATACAATTAGCTTCTGGTCTAAATTTGGCTCAAAAACAGATAAAGGCTGATACCGACAGCCAGGAGGACAGATAAAATATTTAAATATTTTTTATTTATTTATCAAAGTAGTTGAAGTTAATTTGAGGCCCTCATACTGCCGGTATCTGTTGTGAAAATGAATTTTCTAACACAAATATTAAATGTTTTTATTTTCTCGTCCTGAAAACGAGTCAAAGCGCTTGGCGTTAAGTTCTGCCAGTCATCATACAACACGTACGGATGGAGTGTCTTAACATTAGTTCCCTCCACCTCCCCTGCTATGAGTGGTAAACAGTGTGAATCTAAAAATAAATAACATTTTTGTATATTTCTTTCTAAAAAATCTCATTTTACAGTTTCTATGTAACACGAGATTTTTTAGAAATAAATACACAAAAACATGTAAAATCTGCTATTTATAATTTTCCTTAAACAAAAAACAACAGTACTATGATTGGAGGGTAGAAATCAATACGCCGAGTCATTATAAAAGCGGCCCCGTCTCGGTCCGTTAGATCTTGTTAAAATACAATAATTTTAAATATTATAAACCTTTTGTTGTTATAATATGCTTGTTTTATGCCATTTTGGAATACTTTGGTGTTTTTATGGCTTTCAGTGGCATTCAGAGATGTCAATTAGGGTTTAAGGGACTTTAAATATATGCATTGGTGGCAGATTAATCTAATTTAGTGAAAGTAGTATAATAATATAAAAAAAATATTATGTTATTAATGATATTTTACTATAATTATTACACATATTTTAATTTGAACCAGTAGTTGTTAGGATTAGCTCCTCAAATACACTTTTTAGCTTTATAATATTATCATATAACAAGTGAGGCCGGTCGTGGCGCAACGGCACGAGGTGTGACTGCAAAAACCGACTGGTTGTGGGTTCGATCCCCACTCGAGGAGATGAAATATTTACTTAAATTTATATTTCCATTTCTTCGCTCTGGTGTCGAGGTTAAGCGCGGCGTTGAGTTCTGCCACTCAACACGCAATGCCTCCAGAATTCGGCAGAAAGTGGGGAACGGAGTGTCTTAACACTAGGTTCCCTCTGCCTACCTTGCTATGTGCGGGATACAGCGTGAAGCTGATTTATTTTTTTATTTAACAAGTATACATTATACTTAACTGTTTATATAATATTTATAATTTATTACATAAAATTATATTTCTTATTTTTATTTTCTTTTAGATATCTCGGGGTTCCCCGTGTCAAAGACAAGTCCTCAATTATTGCACTTAAGGGGACTTTTGAAAGGTTAGGGTTTGGAATAACAAAAAGTATTAATGCAACGCTAGTGATGCTATTAACATAATTAATATAGTTGTTTTTTTGCGTTTCTTTCCCTATTTTATTATAATATGGGGTCTTACACCAGATTTTTTTAATATTACGCATACCTTCCTGGTCTTGTGAACTAGAGGTTATAGTTTATTATTAGAAGCTTTTTTCAATTCCACGCCGGATCCCGTATGAAGCAGGGTAGGCAGAGAAAGCTTAGTGTTAAGACACTCCGCTACCCACTTTCCGCGGAGTTCTGGACGCATTGCTTGTTAACTGACGGAACTCTAAGCTGCTCTTTGCCGCGAAGAAATGAAAAAGTATATATATATTTCATTTCCTCGAATGGGAATCGAATCCACAACCTGTCGCGTTTACAATCATACGCTTGTGCCTCTGCACCACGGCTGGCCTCGTTATTAGTACATCTTAACGTCTATCTTTTTCAGTCATTAATACTGTAAGAGGCTGTCGTGACCCAGTGTGCTTGTAGGTTCGATATCGGTAGAATGATTAGAATTAAAATATTTTATTTTTTTTTTTGCTTGGGTAGTATAACACAGCGCGGCGTTAAATTCCGCCACTCAATATGTAATGTCTTGTAAATTGAGCGTAGTGACCTAACACAAGGTTCTCTCCGGCTACCATGCTATACTTGTGAGATATGTAAACCTAAAAAAACAAACTTTTTGCACAAAAATTAAAAAAAGACTCTATTTGTATAAAATAATATTTAATGTTTGCTCTACAGATGTATTTGCTTAACGTATTAACGAAGCTATTTATTCAATTTAACCGAACCTGATATGGATATAATAAATAAAATCTAAATCCATTTAAGTATTATATATTTATATTAGTATATATTTTTTAACGTTACACTGTATCCCGCACATAGCAGGGTGGGCAGAAGGAACCAGGGAACCTAAAGGAGGTTAAATTTAACCCATTAAGATACATTCATCTTCTAATTTCCGCCAAATTCTGAAGGCATTGCGTATTAAGTAGTGCAACTTAACTAAGTTAGGAAATTAAAATTAAATAAGAAGATATGTGCGATGACTCAGACCTCAGACGCAGAAGAAAACACATTGAAATTATTATTGTGACATAATATAGGATATAACATCACAATCTGTACTAAACAGATAAAAAAGAACGAGGCCAGTCGTGGTGCAGGGGCACAAAGTGTGACTGTAAAACTGACTGGTTGTGGGTTCGATCCACACTCGAGGAGATGAAATATTTACTTAAATTTATATTTCCATTTTTTCGCTCTGGTGTTGAGGCAAAGCGCGGCGTTGAGTTCTGCCTCCAGAATCCGGTAGAAAGTGCTATGCCTACAGAATTCGACAGAAAGTGGGGAACGGAATGTCTAAACAGTATGTTCCCTCTGCCTACCCTGCTGTGTGCGGGATACAGCGTGAAACTGATTTTATTATTATAAAAAAGAACATTATCTACTAGTTTATAAACATTTGCATATTGAAATCAGTGATTCCTTTTTATTACCCGTACAAAAGAAAATACATATTAAATTTTCATATACTTTTATGTAGGATTTCGACCCAAAACAATCACATGTTTAGTTACAACAGATTCCGCAGACATTGGGTGTTTAGTAGCGGAACTGAACGCCGCGCTTTGCCTCAACACCCGAGCAATAAGGAATGTTTTATGTAAATATTTCATAAACTTTATAGTTTATTTAACAAAACAAAACGCTATAACTAACTTTAATTCGATGTAAATTCGTTCCCAAAGTTGGTAACTGGAAAAATGCATTCACCCGCTAACAGTTCTTGGTGGAAGTTCCAAGACGTATAATTACTTCGAGCTGATTGCAAGACTTCATTTTAAAGTAAACCCGCTGAAGTAGACAATTTGGGGATGAAATCCATTTGAAATTTAAGCTGTTAGTGCTTTTCAGGTTTTTTTTGGGCTTTTTAGGCTTTTTAAGTGAGTTATTTAGATTTTTTAAGGCCATCTTGGGTACTAGGATGTGACTGTAACGCGATGTTTATGTGTCCGATCATTATTTATTTATATTTTGATTTCTTCGCTCTGGCACCAAAGTAAAAGCCCGGCGTTGAGTTCCGTCCCTAAACACTTAACAATAGGTTCTCTCTGCTTACCCTGCTATACGCGGGATACAGCGTGAAGCTGATTTTGAGCTCTTTTAATAAGTAATTTCTATGGATATTAGTAGGTTTGTTGAGATTAATAAGAGCTATGCTATTCCGCTGCATAATCCTCTTTTCAATAACCACTGTGATTGGTTAGTTGGGATGGAGAATTATTTTCCAGGCTACTTACCTATAGGACTGGATAATATTGGTATGTTTTTTATATTAAAAATAGAACTCAATTTTGATAGAATGAGAACGCGATGGTTGTGGGTTTGATTCCCACACGGTGCAAAAAATATTATTTGGCGTTGTGTTCTGCCACTCTACACGCAATGTTTCGAAAACTGGGCAGTGTTTGGGGGATCGTCTTGACGCTTATATATTTAAATAACAATTTAAAAGAAATAATATCACATTTTATATAATTTAATGGATAATATTAGCAGGTATTCAAAAATATTATTTTATTCACATTTCATGCAAGTTTGAGACTGTTTTACTTGGAGTAGAAAGCTAGAAATGCATATTTGCTTCACAAAAAGCTACGCGACTCAAAGTTTACCTATTCAAAGCTCCTTGTGGTGATCAAACACCACTGTAGATTCAACACAACAAAATAAACAGATGCATCAACGTTGTTAGTTTTCAATTTTTTTAGTACATTCTGCGGAAAATGGAACCGGAGTATCTTAGCACTAGGGCTCTACCGTGCACCATCGATCATCCAAATATTTAAGGAGAGCAGAAGTATTATCAAATATAAGAAATGTCTTTTAAAATAATCTAGAAGACCGTCTTTTAAATGCTAAACATCATTTTGATATTGAGAAGGACACTTCTAGATCTCATTAAATAAAGCTATTTTTGATTCTTTTTAAGAGTCTGATTTAACTTCACTTCCGTCAATAACTTAATATAGAAAACTTCAGATCAGAAACGTAACGTAACTACTAGCTGTAAAAAAACTATACAGGAAACACCACGCAGCTGCTTTGCTTGCAACAGGATAGGCATAGACATAGTGTTAAGACACTCCGTTCACCACTTTCGTTGTTCCCCTGGGCCACGATGGCTTTTAAATATGTTAGTATAAAAATAAAAATGTAGTAAAGTCAACATTTTATTTTATATAATAAAGGATATGTGCGAAAGAGTCAATACAATTATACGCGCGACTGCACTCGATATGCAGTACAGGCCAATATTCATCAGAAAATGGGTTATGTTGAATTTTCCTTTGTTGGAATGGATGAGCGAGTTGAGAGAAACAAATACAAATAATTAATATAATTTTATTTTCAATTTTGTGTGAGTAATTTTGTAAAACCAGTCGTGGCGCAGATGTATACGTGACAGATTTTGGGTTTATTTCTTACTGGAGCAACTGAAATAAGTAATATTTTCCTTTGCTCGCTCTGGTAAGGCTAGGTTCCTATGTTCCCCTTGCCTTCACAGCACTAGCGAGATTCAGCATAAAGCTATCTTGTGCTCCTGTGCCACGACTGGCCTTAATAACATATTAGATGTATATATTTTTATCTAATAAAACTAATACGTACAGTGACAAAGCATGAAGTAGAATACGTGATTGTTGGTAAGAAAAGTTATTTAAGCTTGTCACAAGAGTGTGACTATAAACTCGATATGTTGTAGGTTCAATTTCTACTTAGGGAAATGAAATATTTATTATTTTCATCTCACTTTAGTTACGAGGCAAAATGCGGTGTTTAGTTCCGCCACAACACACAATGCCTCAAAAATTCGATGGTAAGCGGAACGGATGTACCTTAATGGGTTACGGAGATGAGCTACCAAATTATGATTCCAGCATACAAAATAATTTGAGCAATATGCAAAATAATTAAACTTTTAAGCAACAATAAACTAACGTAACCTAATTTTTATTGGAAATATTATATATGGAAAATCAACTACAATAAATATAACTTCATTATTCAAGTTGTATTTATTGTAGCTGATTTTCCATATGTAGGGTTGAAAATTTTAAAAAATCTAGGTTAATTTATTCCCCACATTATATATCTAATAATTATATACTACACCCGCAAAGCGCAACGTTCCGAAATTCAACACGAAGTGCCACCAGAATTCGGCGGAAAGTGTGGAACGGAGTGTTTTAACACTAAATCTAAATCTAAATCGTACAATTTATTATTTTTAACGGAGTGTTTTAACACTAAATCTAATCTAAATATAATATTGCATGCTGTATCCACTTTAAAAGATGGTGCATTTAGTCTAAATTTTTATTTTGTATTTCTTTTCTTTGTCACTGTGTAATGTTATCATCACTAGTGGATCTAATAAATAAATAAAATAAATAAATAAACACTAGGTTCCCTCTGCCTACACTGCTGTGTGCGGGATGCAGCGTGAAGCTGATTTTGACTTATATAAACCCACATCCATTTCGCAATACCCGTAGCACGACTACTGTGCCACGATACTGTCACTTAAAGTATTAAATATCATAATGGTGACATTGATTTGGTTAAACAAACGAAATTAGAGCTTGCCACTCAATATATATAGAACGGAAATTGATACTATCGTAGAGTGAGAGTATCGTACTTATCGTAGAGTGTACTGGCACCTTCACCCACAAGGCCGGCAACGTATCTGCTATTCCCTCAGGCTTTAGATGTCCATGGGCGAAGGTTCCACTTACTATTTGGTGGTCTTCCAGCTCGTTTGTTCTTTTTTTTGCTTTTACTAAAAATCTGTCTTTTTGCCAAAAGAAATGCGATTAAAAATTAATATAGAAGAAGAAGATTTCGATTGCATTTTTGGGTGATACTGGATTATGGTCGTCTAAAAAGCGTGAGGTGCCCCCGAAGGGCATGTATAAGCAGGTTCGTGACGGTGGAACGGTGGTGTGGCGGAACCTAACTTCGTGGTACCTCCCAGTGTACCATGGAACCTAAAATAATATAAATACAGTCCCTTCATCGTGAGCAGATCTAACCTGTAACAATCGCTTACTGTTAAACTCTTGTCCACTACACCACCATAGCGTGAAAATATTCTTCTCTTTAGCTTCACGTTTTGCTCAAGATATAGCAGAGAATAAAGACACTGTTCTCTGCTTTGCGCCTAAAACGTAAACACGACATGTTGAGAAACGGAACACAACTCCGCAATTTCAGATATTTTATGTGAATTAATTAATAAACCTTCCATTTCCATTGTAACATAACCCTAATTTTGTATAACAAATATTCCCAACCTCAATTGTTACTGAATGCGAAGGCAATTTCCAATTAGGCCTTCATTTATAATTCTGCTAGATCTCTTGCTTCTAGTTGCGTATATGAATATGACTGATTAAAAATATCACCTAGCCGTGTAGCTAGTATTACTGAAAAAAAAAATTGTATAGTGTTAGTGTTTAACTGCTTTTTTTTTGGTTTCACGCTGTATCCCGTACAGGGCAGCGTAGGCAGCAGAAACCTGGTAATCTAGTGTTAAGACACTCAGCTTCTATTATGTCAGTTCCGTTTCCGACTTTCTAACGAATTCTGGAGGAACTGCGTGTTGATTGGTGGAACATAGCGTCGTGCTTTGCTTCGCTACCAGAGGAAATGAAAATATCAAATGTTTCATTACCTCGATTGGGAATAGAACCCACAATCTGTCGCGTATACAGTCGCACGCTACTGCGCCACGACTGGCATAAAACTCGATGTAATGATTATACCAATTCAAAATCTATTATCAATTTAAAATAATAAGATTGGTTAGAGAGTGTAGTGATAGGTTTAGGAACTAATACAGGATATATCTAAATTCCTATGGGAATGAGTAAAAATAGGATTTTTCATTTTACGTCTCAAGGTCCAAGTCAAAACGGTTGTGGGCGACGACTGGTGTTACTATATCAGTCTTCGTCATAGTGGTCTTCGTATGTGGTAAAGGAAAAAGATACTGGAAGATCAGGCAAAAGGGCATGTATGTAGAGGTTGATGGCAGTGGACGAGGCGAAAGAGGTTTGTAGAGATCGTAGCGTTTGGCGCTCCGTTCTCTCTGACTACCCTGCTAGGGATAAAGCGTGAAGCTAAGTTAAGTCACTTACTGTATATTTTTCTAGTACTTTATATATCTATGAACATAATGAAAAAGTAAAATAAATATATATTTATATAGAAAATTATAAATAATTAAATATATTTCCTTAACTGGAACAAATAATAAGTATATTTTTATAAAACCTACGTACGTGAGTACGTCAAAACAACAATTTTATTCTTATTTTCAATGTTCCCAAATAAAACTTTTAATTAGGCCTTTCAGCGACTTCACGTTCTCAGAATATAAGAAACGAGTTTCAAGTATAAAAGTTTTACATGTTCTCTTAATATAGAAAAACCTTGTGATTGCTTTGTAAGCCTCGCGTAGGTTTGTTTAACCAACTTCACTATATATATATATATATATATATATATATATATATATATATATATATATATTTTCATTTCACGTTGTACCCCGCACATAACAGGGTAAACAGGAGGAACCTGGTAATCTAGTGTTAAGACACTCCTTTCCCATTCAAGAACTTTCGTTTCCCACTTTTCGCCGAATTCTGGAGGCATCGCACCTTGAGTATATATTGAATTTCCTCGAGTGGGAATCGAATCCACAACTTGTCGCGGTCGAACCTCGTAGCCCGGTACAGTAGTCGCCCTTGCGCCCCTGCGCCACGACTGGCCTCAATAACTTCTAATATATTTTATTTTTACGTTATTACTTCAATATTCAAAATAAGTGCGTGGAGGATGGAGGTTTCCTTTACTTACTCTGCTATATGCGGGATACAAAAAAACGGTGAAGCTAAAAAATATCTTAGAAAAAAAGCATTGTAGTTATTTTTATTAAGAGTCAAGTGACTTTTTCTGATCTAAATGTGTGTGCAGTGACTGAAACCGTGATGATTGATCGTGGCTTCAATTCCCACTGAAGGAAATAAAATATTTGTAATTTCACGTCATAAAAGTGATGTTTATTGTTGAGTATTAAAAGAATTTTAGCGGAAACTGGGAAGGTATTTTCTATGGAGTTTTGCGACGCTACAAATAGGAAGAAGCGATCTAAAACAATAATATACGTATTTTTATAGGACGTCATATCAAAGTTATTACTGTATGGGTAATGAAAGGCAAATATCCTTTTCGTTTTCGCATTTCTCATCAAAGATCTGTTTGCAATTTATAACATTTTTTTCCTCAACTGTGTTTTTTTTTGACAATTGACATGATATTTTGAACTTAACTTAGCTTCACGCTTTATCCGTAGCGGGGTAGTCAGAGAGAGAGAGAAGAGCGCCAAACGCTACGGTCTCTACATACCTCTTTCGCCTCGTCCACTGTCATCAACCTCTTTATAAATGCCTTCCGGGGAATCCTTATGCTTTGTGACCTTCCTCCAGTAGCTTTGATAGTGTATTTTCAAAGAATATGTTTGTATGTTTATCGTATTATATGTACTTCAATGTATCTATACAACTTTGAACTTAGCCGCCAATACCTACGACTCGATTTCGGAATGAGGCGTATGTGGCGGTTTCCCTTTGATAGGTTTATATGTGCGTCGTTCTATTTTACAATAATTTTACTATTTATTTTGTTAGAAAAAAATCACATTTTCATTTTTGGAAAAAAATAGGTGGTGAAACGTGGTTTATCTTAAAACATTTAAAGTGGTGCTCAAGAAAACACTCTGTATAAGTATACCAAAAATATATTCTATACAATTCTAATTCGGGCGAATTCAAAATACATACAGCAAATTGATTATTTTACTAAAGAATATATAAGAAATTAAAGTTAATATCATGTTTTTCAACTGACAGAAATTTACTGAATCATATTTAACTTTTCTGTACTCATGATTTATTGTATGACATATTTCATATGAACATGATATTATGGATTGCCTGAAGGTAACTTTTATACAGGTCGGGTGGAAATATATATAAATATTTTGTTCTACAGTTATTTTTTTTTGTGTACCTAGTGGTTATTGACTATAAAGGTATTCATTTATTTTCTCTTTTCTCTTTGTTTTATATGAAATACCTGTTTGTCTTGTTCAACGTAATATGGTTACCACTTGATTTAACATGTTTTTTTTTCAATAAAAATAATGGTTTGTTCATTGTGGCGCAGCAATATAGCGCTTAACTGTAAACGCGACGGTTGTGAATTTGATTCTTACTCGAAGCTCTGAACTCTTATCATATATTTCCTCGCTTTCGTAACAAGGCAAAGTGACATTAAGTTCCGCCGTTCAACACGTAGTGCCTCAAAAATGGAGCAAAAAGCGGAGAACGAAGTGTCTTAAGATTAGATTTCCTCTGTCTACTCTGCTATATGCAGAATACAGCGTAAAGCAAAAAAAAATATAATAAAATAAGGCTCAAAACCAAAAATATTCAATTACACACACAGAACAACAAACAACTATTTTCAATTATATTTTGGCCCTAACTACATTTCAAAATAAACTTAGATATTTTAACAGGAATAATAGGAATCGCGAACTTAAGAAAATATTGTCTTTTCAGTTACCGCACTCCGAGAGCACTGGGATGAGGCTAATGCTCGCGTTCTACAGCGCAAAGCGCAGCTCGACGCTATGCTTGGCGATTCACAGCGATACGAGGCGAGACGACGCGATGCTGACGCGTGGCTGTCACGTATGGAAGCCAGGTTGGCTGGCATGACTCCCCCAGGACATACTGCTGATGTCCTTGAGATGCAACTGAGGGAACAAAAGGTAAGAAGATATTATATTTACTCAATTAAATCGTGATTCAATGAAACATATTACATATACTCGTATGGTCCTTTCCCTAATCTGGTCATACAATACACGGCGTTAGGTTAAGTGCCTTACAGTATGAAATTCTGTATAAGAATTTTTGCCACCGAGTTTTAGAAAATAATACGTACCAGCTTCACGCTGTATCCCGCACACAGCAGGGTAGGCAGAGGGAACCTAGTTTTAAGACACTCCGTTCCTCACTTTCTGCCGAATTCTGGAGGCATTGCGTGTTGAGTGGCAGAACTCAACGCCGCGCTTAGTTAGCCTCGACACCAGAGCGAAGAGATGGAAATATAAATTTAAGTAAATATTTCATCTCCTCGAGTGGGGATCGAACCCACAACCAGTCGATTTTACAGTCAGACTTGGTGCCGCTGCGCTACGACTGGTCTCATAATACGTACCAATAAGAAAATATTGTTACATGAAACATCCGGCTCGAAGGACCAAATAAATAACATTAGTATATTATTATATGAGCGTAATTACTCGTTTTTTTACTAGAATTAATTAATAAAACGTTTGCTAATATATTTATTATGAAAATAAATAATTATTTTATTATATGTTTTGCTCGAGGGATTGTACTGCATAGTTGATTGCATGTTAATGGTATTTGAAGACTTTAGTGGTGGAGCACAGCATCTTTTTGTAAACGAGAGAGTTGTGAGTTCGAATCCCAATAAGGAGATGAATTATTGTCATTACTTGTAACTCTGTGATATTTTAACGAAACGCAGCGGTGAGTTACGCCACGCCAAGTGGGGAGCGAAGCGTTCTTAACTAGATTCCCTCTGTCCACCCTCTCATCCGGGACAAAGCTGTTTTTTTTCTTTAAGCGAAGATTTATTTGCTTTGTTTTGCTTGCGCAGCCTTGTCTAAACTGGCTATTGTGACATTGACATAGGTTACTTTTGTTCTGACCGCAGTTATTTCTGAGAAGTATTTAGTTTTTTTTCAATAATCTTATAAATAACGCAAAATACATTATTTGGCTTTATTATTATGTTTTTTCGTCTTATTCGAGCTCGAGTAAACTAAATTATGGTATTATATTTTTTATGGAGATTCTTTTTTTTATTTATTTTGAGACCGAAGTATAAACTTAAGGAAGTAACATGACGCCGTCGTGGCCGTTGTGTCTGACTGTAAGCGCGATGGTTGTGGGTTCGATTTACACTCGGGGAACAAATTATTTTTATTTGCTCGTTCTGGTAAGAAAGCAAAGCGCGGCTTTCAGTTCCGCCACTCATGGCGCGCTATATCGAAAATTGGGTGGAAAATGGGAAAAGGAGTCTTAACACTCCAACCCTCTGCCTACTCTGCCAAATGCGGGATACAGCGTGAATTAAAAAAAAAATTAACCAGAGAATATTTACATAAAATATTTAGTATTTCAACCAACCATAATATTATTTTAATTGCAATTTACGCTTATCGATACAGTCATTATCGCAGTGTACGAAGTGAGATGAACTGCACTGAATGCGGATTCCAGATTGTATTGCAACAAGGATATGTTCATATTAATTAACTGAAATATAAAAAAATAAAAAATCAGCTTCACGCTGTATCTCGCACACAGCAGGGTAGGCAGAGGGAACCTAGTGTTGGGATACTGCGTTCCCCACTTTCCGCTTAGTTCTGGAGACGTTGTGGATTGAGTGGCGAAACTCAACGCCGCGCTTTGCCTCGTCACCAGAGCGAAGAAATGAAAATATAAACGTAAATAAATATTTCAATCTCCTCGATTGGGGATCGAACCCACAACCAGTCAATTTTACAGTCACACTTTGAGCCCCTGCGCCACGACTGGCCTCTAACTGGAATATAGCACCCTGTATTTAATAAATATTTTTCTTTTGTGTGTAGGTTATATCTTTTCGTTGTTACTATTCACTTAAGTATAACTAAAAATAAAAAAATAGAAAGAAATAAGTAAATATGTAGAGTAGAAATAAGTAAAACTAAAAAACATTTGTTATACATCAAACAAAAAAATTATAACAAAAGCTAAAGCGTAAATGATTTCGTCTTAAGTCACTCAGTTTTCGAGTCATTGCGTGTTGACTGGACGACTTTTTTTTACTAGCATTAGAAAATGAAAATAATTCACTCTTCTAGTGGGAATTGAACCTACAACAATCGCGTTTACAGTCACGACGACCTCAAAATCTAAAAAAATAATAAATTAACAATTTTTATAGAGAATTTTTATATATTTGATTATACATAACTTAATAATTATCGACTCTTTTATCTTTACGTCTCTTTTATATGGGTTAGTACCTGTTGACCTGATCCAGATTTTACAATATGATTTTTTTAAAATGAAGAAAGTATTGCGTATTGTCTGTGTGGATAGATTTTATGAAGGTATTCAGTAAAATTAATAATCTACTGTTATTGTTTTTAAAACAAAGAAATGGCTATTTTATTTTTTCGTATATACAGTGAATATCAAAATATGATAGTAATTCACTATGGTCTCTTTCTCTAATAGGAAAAAAATATATTCTTATAAAAAAAAAGAGGAAAAAAAAAATCGCTTTTTACTGAGTCGCATGGTAGACAAAGGGAACCTAGTGTTATGACATTCTGTTGCTCCACTCAATGCCCAGTATTCGAGACTCCATGTTGCGGCGAAAATAAATTTAATAACTCGCCCTATGTTTTTTTAGCTTCTATCTAAATCAAAAATAGAGTAGGATAGTCATAGGAAAACTAGTGTTAAGATACTACTTGCAAATTTGCAAATTTAATATAAGTGTGTTGAGTGGCGGAACACAACGCCGCAGTTTGAGTCGTTATCAGAGAAAGAAAATGTAAATATTGAATGACGCTTATGTCACTTTTGAGATTCGAACTCAAAACCGTGACAGTCACACACTTATGCCATTACGCCACGAGATCCTCAAACTACTAAGTTACTTAAAAAATATATATTTTCTATTCCAGTCCTTCCATGCTGAAGTCCACCAGTACAAGCATCAGATAGAACTCTTCGGCCAGCTCACTCAGCGTCTGATAGCTGTGTACCGCAACGACGATACGACGCGTATCAAACGTGCTACTGAGGCTATCAACCATCGATACAATGAACTGAATAACAGGTAAATAATTGTAATATATTGTAGAAAAAAAAATCAAATCAGCTTCACGCTGTATCCCGCTCACATCGGGGTAGGCAGAGGGAACATAGTGTTAAGACACTCCGTTCCCCACTTTCCGCCGAATTTTGGAGGCATTGCATGTTGAGTGGCAGAACTCAACGCCGCGCTTTGCCTCGACACCAGAGCGAAAAAATGGAAATATAAATTTAAATAAATATTTCATTTCCTCGCATGGTGATCGAACCTACAACCGTCGCGGTGCAGTCACACCCTTGCGCCCCTGGGCCACGATGGCTCAAATTGTAGAAATATGATATATTTAGTTTTTTATGATTAATAGAAAATAGTAAGGTACTTTCTTCGTACTGGATCTTTATGTAATAAGTGAATTGTATTTTCTGGTTTTGATTAAAATGTATGGCATTTAGTTTTTATCTAACAGAAATTTAATAACTACTATCTGCCGAAATTAGGGCGATGAAAATAATATGTTTAATTTATAATTAGTAACGCAAAACCAGTTTTAATTCAAACGTGAGAAATTAAGATAGCAAATTAATAATGCACGTGGTAAAACATGATTTATTGAGATGGTAATTTAGCGCCATCTAGCGGTGAGCCATAGGAGCCTCTATGTAAGCCATGTTGCGTTTTTGTTGAATTAATATCAAATAAATTTAAGAGATGACGCCAGCTATTCTTACGTTTACTTAGAAATATTGTATTAATCTAATAGATGGCGCTCTTATAATAATACTCTTACTGTTTATAGATTCGTAAAGATGTCTCTAAAGCTCATTTCGTCATATGTAAAACAAAGAATAACATAATGTTAAAAGTGACTGATGCATTAAAATAACATTGTAATAAACATTTATTAAAAAAAAAGTCCAAAATTTAAAATAAATTAGTAACAATCCTCCATTTTTAGAGATATCAGTACTTGTATTAGTTAATGACAGTGACAAAAGAAAGAGTAATCGATTAGTTTAAAAACTAATTAAAAATCTTTCTTGAGATAGTTAAACTTACAACTTCAATCTTCTACTATTAGTAGACATTCTTATTGTTAAAATATGTTCTAGTATAGCATCTTTCAATAACAAAATGTTCGTTTTCTTAGTATCATCGCTCGTGGCAAGGCGTTGCATTCCGCAGTTTCTTCGCTGCAGAACTTTGATCGTTCTTTAGAGAAGTTTGTCGCTTGGTTGAGTGAAGCGGAGTCATTGCTGGATGCTGCTGAGAGAGATCCTCATCTGTTAAAGGTAAATTATATTTTAATTATCTTATTTTGTGTTTGATATAAGAATATAATTAAACTTTATTTATTGGATTTAATAGGAAGTCAACGTTAAGCATATAATTCTTATTCTAAGAACAAAAACAATCTTAAGAGACTATAATATTAATTGTATACCGCACTTAATTCTAACTTGACATGCATGAAATTAAATAAAAACCAGATAATAAACATAATACAAATTATTCTTTGATATGTCAACTTAAAGAAGAATAAAATCTTTTTTTGAACCTTATATGCAATCCTATTCAATTTGAAATATCGTATTACTATTATTTTAAGAAAAACCAGCAATAAAGGGCACTACATACATACTTTAGTTCTAAAAGTAAGTTAACTCATTTGTATTTGAAGTTTTTTTTATTTTAAAACTGACTTACAATTACATTAAATAAAATTAGTGTTGATTAAAACATGTATTAAAAATAATACAAAGTGAAATAGCTTTTTGTTAAATATAACAACACATCCTGTTCCTGTGTATTTTTTCTGTTTTCTATAGTAGAACACAAACAAAAATAATAAAAATCGTGACCTTAGAAGAAATAATAAACATACATAAATAAAAATAAATATACAAACATACGTAAAGAGGTGTCTCTTATGGTGGTTTACTAATTTGAAATCTAACAATATTAGCAATAAATACAATATTACTTTCTTATACTAATATTAAATTAATATTAATTGAAATAAAATATTTGGTAGATGTAGATATAATGCTCATTGATTTCGCACTATTTCATTCAGGGACTAATTTCAAGGAATAATTCATAGATGGCGCTGAGTATTATAATATACGTACAAATTTCACGTCATAATTTTATTATAGTGCAATAGATGGCGCTGCTATTTTCTTTTTGTAAATAATTATCAATTAACAATTTTAAACGTATGTATTATTCTAAGAAAGCCCAAAATTTATTTAAATTGGTAGCAAAAAAATATTTTAAGTTTAATGAACATTTAAAAAAGACGTTCAAAAGCTTCATTCAAAATTATTAAATTTACACATAATAAATTGGCCAATCATACTATTTATCCAGTATATACTTGCTATAAAAATGTGTAACAGCGCCATCTGTGGAAAGGTGCAAAAATGAAATAGCTGAAACTGTGTACGTAAGGTTCTAATTCAAAATTCTGGACGTCAGCACCATCTATTGGCTGTTATTAACTTTAAATTTCTAAATTTAACAGTTAATAACGGCCAATAGTTGGCGCTAAGCAAAGAATTCTAAAAATATAAGAAAATAATAAATATTGTTTTAGCACATTTAGTTAAACTACATACAAAAGTAAATATTATTATATATAAAAACAAATAAAATCAGAAAAACGTATTAACAATAATTATGAGTTATGCAACAACAATTTTTTAATTTATAATTATATTACACACTACTTTTATACTGTAAAATATACTTTGATTTTGTAAAACAAAAATAATTAAAAAAACGTATTATAATTTTGAAGTCGGTGCCAAGTAAAAAAAAAAAACAGGCTTAGTAATTAATTTGATATTGTAGTAAGGCTATTGTCGATAGCTATTCCATGTTTTCTTTAATTAATAAAAAAAGTATCCACAATAATTGTCACCCTTCATTATATTAAGGAAACATGATGTTATTAATACCTTATACTAGATCGATATTTGTAAACATTTATTAAATTAGACAATTTAGTCATTTTAAAATGAAAAATTATATGAGTATTAGTATTTAGAAAACAGATTTAGCAAAAACTTAAAATCATGGATTCATTATTTCCCTTGAAAAATAAGGATGATTTCATGCTTAAATAGTTTTCTGTATGTACTTAACATGATTAAAATCTTTATTTTAAAATATAAGGCAGACTGCGCATTTCATCATCTGTTATCATAGTCAAACGGAACCGGAATAAAATATTTCAAATGATGGCAATCTTTGCTTGCGGCAGTTACTTTCTAGGCAGCTATGTGTTATAGTGTTGAGAAAAAAATAAGCTTTGATTTGATATATAATTCATCAAAAAAACTCATGAGTGCAAATATTACCACCAAGTGACCTGTTTAAACCAGACAGCCCTGGGTTTGCGGCAGACTGAGAGCTGGCAACTATTGTTTTTCCAATTCCTTGTGTGAATGTGATTTTCTTTCAAATGATGTGCGATTCACATAAAACACATATGAGTGCAATTTTCTCCAAAAACGCAATACGAAAAAAAATTATTAAAGGTGATTGCGGCAGGATTCTTTTAGGCAACCCAAGTGTAATCTATTCTACTATCATTCTTAAATATAACTTTCATTAGAATAACAGGTCCCTACAATTTTAAGCAATGGGATCTCGACCTAAAACTACTACTTTGAATAAATAAGTAGCAAAATTTGTGTCTATATAAAAGTTCTGTTAGATTTATTTTACTACATAAATAAAATAAAAACTAAGAAAAAAAGTTAGATCTAAAACACGTTTGATCTTTTCAAGCGTTAGGTATGAAGTTTTCACTAGAACGCATCACACAACTATATCCTGTACTGACACCATATAAAATATGTTTTAGGGACGTTTTTATAATTATTAATTTAAGTATGACTAGAATTTAGAACGTTGTAGTACAGTTGCGTGGCAGTATTTGACTGTAATCGCGAAGGCTGTGGGTTCAATTCCAACTCAAGGAATTTAATTATAATCAATACAAAGTGTAGCGTTGAGCTCCTCCATTCAACACACTATACGAATTAAAAAAAGACCATTTATTTGACAATTTATTTCACAACAATAGAGTTGCTATATAATTCTCTTTTGTAGGTTCCCTTGTCACCGACATGACATGAATCTTATATTTAGGCATGTCACGTGTCATACATACATATATATTTTGACAACCGTGAAATTATAAAGCGCTGAGGGAATTCATATCTATTTAGGCATATAATAGTTGCGGGGAATCATATTACAAGAATAGAATGAAAATAGAAAAATATATATATTTGGTTTATTTTGGTTCTAATTTTGTTGCTTATTAATAAATGGAATACTTCATTCAGATACATAGATACACTCTATTTTCTGTTTTCTTTCAATTTGTGGAAATGCCGAAAAGTGGCTGAATGCATCGTTATCGTTGTACTATATATCCCAGCAAATATTTATGTATAATAAATTATCAATATCTCTTAACTTATCAAACACATATCAGTGTAAGCAGAGGGAACCTGAGAACCTAGTAAAGATACTCCGATCTCATTAAGACAGTTCCGTTCCCCACTTTTCGCCAAAAGAAAAGACGGGGCATAGCGTATTGAGTGTAGAAAGTTAACGCCATGCTTTGCCTCGTTACTAGCGAGGAAATGTAAACATTAAATATCCTCGTGTAGGAATCGAGCCCACAATCAGTCGCGTTTAGAGCACACGCACATATCCTCCTACGCCACAACTGGCCGCGATGAAATTAGATGAAGATGCAGAAAAATAAAAAAGCTAAATTATGTTTAATTTAAATATAAATAATGATTTCAAAGTTTACTATATACTCGTACAAGTTGGTCACCCTCCACAAAGACAATGGCATTGCACAATGCCAGCTCTAAACAGACATCTTGAAAGTTTTTAACGCGACGTCACAAAATATACCGGTTTTATAAAAAATGTGAAATATTAAAATATAATATTTTTTGTGCTTTCATAAAAGCTTTTAGCTTACTTGAATTTAGAATTATGGGTTCTAATTTTGCACGATTATATATATAAAATGTAGATAGGGTTCAATTCCCACTCGGAAGAAAGAGTAATTTTCGATTTTTTGTAAGTTACTAGGGTTGTTAAGCCCTTTGCCTTAACCTATGACATCATTTTATATACAGTATGAATTAAAAAAAATGAAATTTAGTATAAAAATATTTCTAGAGGCACATTGTTCTGGTGTCCTTATCTAATTGGAGACCCAACGTGATGTATGACTGAACTCAGTTCTCCAATTTCTCTCCTCCTGAGGAAGCATTCATAGTGTAAGCTAATACAGTCAAAAGAATTATAACACTATTTCTAATCAATATTCGATTTTGTTGCAGGTAAGCGTCTTCAATATTTGGAATGCTATGCAATGCGGTGAGTATGTGGATTTTTTTTATAATAAAATAAATATATTTATATACTTTTAGCATCACGTTATATATCGCATATAGCAGGGTAACCAGAGGTAATCTAGTTTAAGACACTCCCCTCCCGTTTTTTCTTTTTCGCGTTTACAGTAGAATACGGTACTGCTGCGCCACAACTGCCTAAATTTTTTTTATACTTATAAATAAATAAAACAACAAAATTATCAAAAAAAAAACTAAGAAGAAAATATTTCCAATCATTCATATTACAATCTAAATATTTAATCTAGGCTAAGGCATCCTTCACACGTGACGTGCGACGTGTCAAACGTCTCATACATTATGCGCATATAGATTCCCATCGATTGATATTTACTTGTGTAAGTCTTGGCACCTGAGTTACCGCGTCTTGTTAAATATTATTCTAATATTTAACAAGTTAATTTAAAAAATATTCTAATAATGAGGCCAGTCGTGGCGCAGGAGCACAAAGTGTGACTGTAAAACCGTCTGATTATGGGTTTGATCCCCACTCGAGGAGATGAAATATTTATTTAAATTTATGTTTCCATTTCTTCGCTCTGGTGTCGAGGCAAAGCGCAGCGTTGAATTCTGGCAATGCCTCCAGAATTTGGCAGAAAGTGGGGAACAAAGTGTCTTATCACTAGGATCCCTCTGCCTACCCTGCTGTGTGCGGGATACAGTGTGAAGCTGATTTATTTCGATTTTTTATATATTTGATATTTTAAGGAGAAAGAAACGTAATGAATCACTTCGCTTCTCCAATGTTGGCTCTCTAACTCCACAGAAACACTTGTACAAAATCATTCACACAAAATAAAATAAAAAAATTATCGATAACGTTTTGTTAATTAAAATAGATATTGCGATCTCGTATAACAAAAATGGATATATTTGTATGATATTTTTTAGTTAAAGAATGGGAAATATAGTGTTCTTTGTTCTGTCTAACTTTTAAGAGTATATGGCTACCATGTGTTATATAACAATATTTACATACACATAATAAACTTAATAGTGCTTTAAATATCTTAAATTTTATTCAAATTTGAAGTCATTTTCAAAAATGGCCTTAAACGGACGTCGTTTAGAGACGTTTAAAAGTCGTTCGAAAACAATTTCAGTGGCACTTCCTGATCAAAACGAATGCGCTTTATAGTGTAATGTGCATTTAAAATTTTAGAATTAAGTAATTTGAATCTACAATATTGTATTTTTTTGAGTTTCACGCTATATCCCGCATGCAGCAGGGTAGGCAGAGGGAACCTAGTGTTAAGACACACCGTTCCTCACTTTCTGCTGGATTCTGGAGGCATTGCGTGTTGAGTGGCAGAACTCAACGCCGCGCTTTGCCTCGACATCAGAGCAAAGAAATGGAAATATACATTTAAGTAAATCTCCTCGAGTCGGGATCGAACCCACAACCAGTCGGTTTTAACAGTCATAGTGCATAAATTTACATATATAAACATGCAACACCAATATGCTAAAATAAACTGATTTTATACTTAAATATTCTTAGTATTACATTATTTAGCACAATTCACTACAACAGTCACGGTCTACTAAACATATAACAAGTTTTTTTACTCAATCAAACCAATTTTGGACTTTCAATATACATATATGTATACGAGTAGGTACTACATATATGTATGTATATTCACAACTCATCAACATCACACCTCTCTTTTTTCCCTTAAAACTTCGATAAATCTTCTTTTTGTACCCCTACACTCCCTAAAATACCTATTTATATACATGATAAATTTCAACTATCAAAATCCACTAGTTTCGTCTATGCGTAGTCTCTCAGTCACACGTTAAGGGAATGGTTGTATATATGTAGATTATGTAGTATACATAAGTAAAAGGAAATGCTCCTAAAATTCAGCGGAAAGTCAATAATGGCAGTGTTTTAATGGGAACGGATGTCCTAACACTTATTTCCCAGGTTCTCTGTATCTACGTGCGGGTTAGAGCGTGAAACTAAAAATATTAAATACAAACAGACAAACAACGTTAGATCTTTTTTAAATGCATTTTGAAATATTTCGACACATAAAAGCGTTTGAAGAATCGATATTGTACGATGTTTCCACTCTAAAGGGCGTAAAGAAAGAGCGAAAAGGGCGTAAAGGCCGCTCGGTAATAAGGGGCCCTTATTATCGAGGAAGCGTTGCTTTCACCCGTCAAAGTTCGGTATTTTTTTGTTTAATAAAATGAAAGTTATTGTAAATCACTTTTACACATTTTTAGGGTTCCGTACCCCAAAAGGTAAAATCGGAACCCGTATATGTATATTCATTTTGTTGTCAGTATGTCCATTTGTCAAGACCTCGAGATTGCGTGGAGGAACGAAGCTGAAATTAATATCAAATATTTTATCTGTCTATAGACCCTTGAAGCACAAAAAAAATCAAGCTTCTAAGCCAACGCAATCAAACGAGCAAAGATACGAGCATTTATGCATCAATTTTAGTGCAAATTCGCCGCGTTATCAAAAACCTATAGGGTACTCACCCTTGGATCTACGGTCATGAAATACGACACGAAGGGAGAACTTGTATTTATTATATACAAATAAAGAAAAAAGTCTGAAAAGTTAAAATTTATACGTATTTCATAGGAAAAATTGTTACAAATTTATATTTTAAGTTTATTTCATACAAAATGAATGAATATGTCCGCAAACTTAAGTTTGCCAACTACAACTCTGAAATTGATACGGAACCATTAGTAGGCGAGGCCGACTCGCACTACATTATTAGACAATATATCTAAACGACTAACCTTAATTTTGTTTAATTATTAATTTAAATTAAACTATAATATATTTATTAATATTATAAAAATGGCCATCAAGAAAAGTTACTAGCAATAAAGACGTTGAGTTCGAGAAAAACAATTTATCTCAGAAAATAACGAGTGGCGACCATTAAAAAGTCATTAGCTGAAACAGTCAGGCTCTCGCGCTTAAAAAACACATTTCCTTGCATCTTTATATTGGAAAGTGGAAATAATTGAACTACATTCACTATAAATATTTTTATAAATTAAATGACCTCAGATTTCTAAATATATTTGAAACATTGAGCTTACTTAATAGTTCTTTTTCTAGCATACTCAACACGCATTGCCTCGAGAATTCGGCAATAGTGGGAAACGGAAATGGGGAAAGAAGTGTCTTACCACTAGGTTTCCAGATTCCCTCCGCCTACCTGGCTCTGTGTGGGACACAGCGTGTTAATAACAATTTATATAAAGGTTCCCTATAATTTAAATGTATTATATAAATTTAAGCGGACAAAAACCGCGTTTGGATAGCTAGTTTATTATAAGCAAACATCGAAACTTCAAAGCATATACGCACATAGATATTTCAAATTATACACGCACTGGAGTGTCTTAACACTAGGCTCCCCTACTAAACGCGGGATACAGCGTAAAGCTGAAAAAAAAATTGGACAAAATAAGCACCACAGCATTTCCGATAACAACCAAATAAAAAATAATATTTATTACAAACACAAACCCACACTCTCGTTTAGTGCACAATATTGTGTGAAATCAACCGATAAGGATCCATTCCTCTTTCATTCGGTGGAAGGAAACGGTTTGGGAAGCTGTGAGCTGTTTATTTTATTACTTTTACTATACTGTTTGTGATTGAGTTTCCTTGTAATGTAACCGCGGAGTGGGTTATTATCGATTTTTGATTATTATTGTACTATTATAAAATTAAAATCAGCTTCACGCTGTATCCCGCACACAGTAGGGTAGGCAGAGGGACCTAGTGTTAAGACACTCCGTTCCCCACTTTTCACCAAATTCTGGAGGCATTGCGTGTTGAGTGGCGGAACTCAACGCACGCAGACTACCACATGCATTAAACCTTTACTCAAAAATAGCTTAATCTTACTAAAATAATGAAAACATTCACGACTTTCAGATGAATGAACAAAAAAAAGAGTTGAAAGAACTTCTCTCTAACTTCCCAAAACCCAAAAAACATTTTTAAATACAAAACAATATTTTTTAAAATCAGTTCAAAACTAAAGAAAAATTCGAAGTACACACAGAAAAACAAAAATATAATTATAGAATATAGAACCTTCTCCTTCTTGAAAGTCGGTAAACTACGAATACCAAGTGCGCATAAACATGTGTGTATTTAATAAGAAACCAGTAAATCCATTTCTTTGGGTAAACGCAAAAACATTTGGGAATTATGACTGTTTATGGGATTTTATGGGGTCCCTTTTACTTGTATTGTGGTTAATGGGTACGTTGGTAACAGTAGTGGATTGTTGTATAAGTTGTTTTAGTAAAAACCTTTTTTTCTCCTTTCATCAATCTTTTAGATTGAATATAATTCTCCGTTCTAAGATATAGTACAGTTGGATATAGGAAACGAAAAAAAAACTTAGTAAGCGTGTCGAGTGGGAGAGCTCAACGCCGTACTTTGGTATGAACCAAAACAGAGTTTTTTCTAACATTTTTAAAGTGTTATTCCACACTTAGGAAAGAAAAAATGACCGTGACCACTAAGCCATACGTTCTCGTACGTATAGTTTAGTGGTCAGACCTTTCTAAATAAGTACAAAACAGATAATTTAATAATTCACCCGTATAGAAATCGAACCCACAACTAATACGCTATCCCACTATACCACAATAGCCTCAATTTTCATTCAATAAAAACTCATAAAACTAATATTAAATACAAAAACGTTATTTAGAAGTTATAACTACTATTACATACATACATTTCAAGTAAGCTGTTAGCAACAGTGGCGGATTGTCGATATTGTTTCTCGTTCAGAGCGTTTCTGCCCGAGCGCCCGTCGCAACGAATTATCTTAGTGATGTTACTATCGAAGTTCTGTTTAAATTTTAAAGGTAGCTTTTTCATGCTAAGTATTATGTAGGGTACATCACTAGTTATTTTTAAAGTAATATAATTTTTATTAATAGTGTTTATAAAATATGTTGATTTTGATTCTATATAACTTTAAGCAATGTAGGCAAATAGAATTTAGTGTTTAGACACTTATTTCTCCCGTTTTCCAACCATTTTTAATTTGAAAAAAATGTAATTTTAAAAGTTATAGTTAAAAAACAGTTTTCGAACAATATTTTTAATGTTTTTGGAAAAACAAAGGAATGAATTATGTTAATGTCTTCAACATGAAACTGTTTCTCGACACAGGGCGGCGTTAAGTTCCGCAGTTAGTCGAATAATGAGAAACGTAATGTTAATTCTATTTTCACTCTACCTACCTCGCTATGTGCGGGATACAGCGTGAAACTAATTTTAGTTTGTTTTAGCTTTACTAAGTTATTATTTCATATATTTGACCCTAGTTTTGTTTATGATCAAGATTACAAAAAAAACAGTTTTTTCGAATATCCTATTTTCCAAGCGAATGGTATAGGCCGATACGTTTCTCTTCTGTTTAATAAAGCTGAGGATTTATTGGAAGTGAAGAAGGTTCTTCTAAGTATTTTACGTTAGTAAAAATATAAGATACCAAATTAGTGATAGTTGTTGTTTGTTTTTTTTTAATAGTTTCACGCTGTATCTCGTTAATAGCAGGATAGACAGAGGGAACCTAGTTTTAGGACACTCAGTTTCTGACTCTCCGCCCAATTTTCGAGGATCCAATATTTGGAACTAAACATGGTTGTATTTCTATTAGAGCGAAAAATTTAAATAACTCGCACGCGAGTGGTAATCGAACCTATAAACTTGGCCTTAAATAATATACAGGTGTCTATCAAGTAATATACAGAAATATGGGTTATAAGTTTTTTTTTTGTTTTACTTTCTCCTATGTTATTATTTTGTAGTAAATAATTAAAGAAAAAACCAGTCGTGGCTCTGCTGAGGCACTAGAGTTTTACTGTAAACGCGACAGGTTGTGGGTTCCATTTCCGGTCGAAAAAAAAATATTTATTTAAAATTATATTTCCATTTCTTCGCTCTGGTGCCGAGGCAAAGGGTGGCGTTGAGTTCCGTCACTCAACATGCAATGCTCCCAGAATTCGACGGAAAGTGGGGAACGGAGTGTCTTATCACTAGGTTCCCTCTACCTACCCTGCTGTGGGCGGGATACAGCGTCAAGCTGATTTAATATTTTTATTCTTTTGCCCTGACGGCAAGGCGAAGTGCGGCGTTGATTCCCGCCACTCAACACGCAATGCCTCCAAAGTACGATGCAAACTGCTCCCTTCCTCTGCCTACCTTGCTACATGCGGGATAAACCGTGAAGCTAAAAAAATATGAAAATATATATGTAAAATGTAGGTTTGTATGTATGTGTAATAATAGGATTTTAAGCGTTTATACATACATACAAACCAACTCTGTTCTCAACTGGCAACGCAATTTTAACGCAATGCGTGCGCTTCCATACAATTTTGTTAAAAGCTTCTCCTTTCTACGTATATTTATTCAAATGTATTAAGATATCTCTTGAATTTTGTCATATTATAAAGGCTTTGAATGTAATAAAATGTATGAAGAGTGGTTTTAAGTGTTATATTTTTTTTTGCTTCATCAAATTTCGCACACGGGTAGTAGGGAACCTAGTGTTAAGACACTCCGTTCCAGCGAAGAAATGAAAATATTATGAATTTCATTTCCTCGAGTGGGAATCATACATAAATACCCACATCCACAAATCTTTTATGGAACTTAAGATTTCATTATTTCAAAAAGAGAGCTAGATCACTCCATTATTATTTATTCTATAAAAATATATATAGTGTTAAATACTCCGTTCCCCACTATATTAGAAGTGATTCAATTTCATTTTAGGTTTGTACGTCCCCAAAATCAATTATTAACAGCAAGCCACCCACTTCCAATATTGGGTAAAACGTGTCCCATGTGTTGATCCAGATTATGATTTATTTCACAGTATTATTAAGTTCAGAAATTTTTGTTTTTTTCATTATATTGCTATAGCTATAGGTATCTATATTGAGGCTTACGTGGTATAATGGAACAGCATTGGTCTGTTATGGCGACAGTTGTGGGTTCGATTCACACTCGGGGGAATTATCACGTTTATATTGTTTTCATTTTCTCGTTCTTTTTGACTCTATGTATACCATATTGCTTCTAATGTCTTGAAATTTGGGGAACGGCGCTTACATAAGGTTTACCAAGCTTACCTTTCTATGCGGGAAAATATACATTGTGACCATAGAGGCTTAGTGGGACAGTGTCCGAGTGTAAACGCGTTGTTATTATTTCGATCCCATCTCGGGAGAGTAGGATTTACATTTAAATATTTTTTGCGATATTGGTTTCTAATAATGGAGAACGTAGTGTCTTGATATACGATTTTATCTGCTTATTCCATTATGCCTACAAGATAAAACGTAAAATTTATATATTTTTAGCTTAGCTTCACCACGTATCTCGCAAATTAGGAAAGTATTCACAGGGAATCTGAATACTTAAAGTAACAATAGTTACCATTAAGGCACTTCCGTTCCCCACTCTCCGCCGAATTCGTGAAGCATTGCTTGATGAGTGTCGGAACTCAATGCCGCTCTCCTTCCTTGCCTAACTGAAAACATGAAAATACTAAATATTACATTCCCCCGAATGAGAATCTAACCCACAAGCGTCGCGTTAACAGTCATACCTTTGGGCTTCCGAGCCACGAAGGCCTGATATTAAAATATAATAATATTGAAATTTACTTTTAAACTCTTAATAATGGAGTGCCTGGAGCATTCAAAACCGTAAAACCTCGGATTAGAGTTATAGTGAATGAATTAATACGATCGATGTGGGATATTGTTTCTTAAACTATAAATTGCAATGTTTACCCAAAATTTTTTTGTGCATTCCATTTTTTCATTGTTTAAACAAATTATTATAAAAAAATTATGTTTGACCATATGTTTTCACTTTAAACAGTATTTTTTTTTTATTTATATGTTAAATCTTACCTGAGTAGACATATAGGAACATTTTTCAATGATACCTGTGTATATATATAGCAGTAGGGATCTCGAACAGGTAGAAAAACGTGGAGGGGAGAGCGGAGCGATAGCTGCTATGCACAATAGAATTTCTCGGCCAGTTTAATTATAAATGAAACGTACTCTATTATGTACATTTAAAAAAATAAGGTAATTAATTACGACCAATGAAAAGAGTTAAAAAATTAGTAGTGCAAAATCTGTTTATTTAAATATTTTACATTGTTGTCTACATCAAATATTTTCTTCTTCTTCATCAATCTGTATAATAGGTGAAGTATTGGAACAACTATTTCCGCTGCACTGTAAACATGCTACACTGTAGTATAAACCACTTTTTCTGCATCCACACGCAGCTCCACATCCCTTTTTGCAATTACAAAATAAAATCTATATATATAAAAGGACTTGTGCTGACTGACTGAGGTAAGACGCACGCAGAGCCGTAACCGCTAATGGTAGAAACGTGAAATTTGGGCAGATGTTTATTTTCATATTCTGGACATCCACTAAGAAGGGAATTTGAAAAGTTTTAACCCTAAAGGGATGAAATAGGGGTTGAAAGTTTGTATGGAAAAATTTTTTAATCTGTACCGATTTTTATAAAATTTGAAATTCAGACTCTT
>JAATLQ010002326.1:0-37701 GCA_013421005.1 Heliconius erato x Heliconius himera
TGAACCAGGAGATTTCTTGCCATTTACATCAACCCTCTGAACTCTGTTAGCTAAATAAGAGGTCAGAAGATTGAGTGCACGTCCTCTTATGCCGTAATGGTGTAGCTTCATGACCAATGTAGAGTGCTGAACGCAATCAAAGGCCTTAGACAGGTCACAGAACATACCAAGAGCATCCTGCGATCCCTCCCAAGCCTCATATATACTTTTTATAAGTCCTACACCAGCATCAGTAGTCGGGCGACCTTTAGTAAAGCCATACTGTTTATCATGCAAAAGCTGATGCGAGTCAAAGTGCATCAGCAATTGATTTAAAATAATTTTCTCAGAGATTTTACTAAATGAGGGTAGTATAGATACAGGTCTGAAATTGTTGGGATCGGATGTACTACCTGATTTAAATATAGGTATGAATGCTTGCTAAAGTGTTCTTAGTAATAGATATTATAAATCTATCGTGACTCGAGTTGATATTTTTAAGGCCCCTTCTGACCTCCGAACATTACACCTGTGCGCCACAACTGGCCTCTTGTGACAAAAAAAATGTATATTATTGAATATTTCTTTTATTTGTGGTATAGTTTTAGGTAACTAATAAAATATTTCTGGTATATTTTGTTACTTAATTATAAATTTCTTAATAGCGAAGTTACTATTAAAAAAATCATGTAATATCCAATTTATATTTCCTATCCACAATATATTTTTTTTCTAAAAAATACAGAGGTACTTATAAAAAAAATGTCCGACAAAGCACTCAGAAATAAAAAACAATACAAAACACTTCATAAAAAGTTTTTCAAAGTACTGAAAGTTGCTGTTTTTAAATTACATTTTCAAAAATCCTTGAATTTTGATATTTTATTTAAAATTATGATTTTTTTTAAATACTTAAGTATATACGAGTATGTGAGAATTACCTTAAATTAGATACTAATAAAATATAGAACTAGATTAAAGATAATACATAGTTTTATTATATAGCCATAATAATTAGCATTGTTTCATATTTGTATTAGTTTATACGTTTTGTTTACACGATTAAAAGTTTCAAACTAAGAAATTATGCTACTTGACAAAAGGTTACATTCTTTCGCAATCGCTTAAGTGAATACATCGTGTGTTCCTTCAAATGACTTTATTTACAATATAATCTATATATATAAAAGGACTTGTGTATAATAAATTAATAATTGAGTAAATTAAATTAATATGTAGATAAAATTATTAAATGTATAATATATTAAGTTAGTTTTTTTATAAAAAGTAAAATAAATTGTGTTTAATGCTACACGCAATAGTTTAAATATCAATTTTAACGTGTAAACTTGAAACTAATCAAAATGATACCAATTTTGTCTCCCTTGATAAGAGTGTACGCGTTGGTTTTGACAGGCAAGTATATATTTTTTTATATTTCTAATAAACAATAGAAAGAGAAATAGGAAAAGAAAGTTATATGACTGGCGACTGCTCTTTTATTTTATTTTTATAAAGTAAATTATATAATGCTGTGTGGCTAGTCGTGGCGCAGAGGCACAAAGTATGAACGCGACTCCTTGTGGGTTCGATTCCCACTCGCGGAGATAAAATAATTATTTAAATTATGTTTCCATTTCTTCGTTCTGGTGTCGAGGCAAAATGCTACGTTGAATTCGCCACTCAACAAGCAATGTCTCTAGAATTCGGCGAAAAGTTTGAACGGGGTGTCTTAACACAAAGTTCCTTCTGCCTTATCTGCTGTGTGTGGAATATAGCGTAAAGCTGTTTTTTTATTTTTTTTAAATTATATCGTCGATATACACAGAGTGGTAGCGTCTGCTCTCCTCTTATAGTGGGAGCGTATAGGGTAAAATATTTCAAACCCATACCTAAAATAAATATGAGATTCCTCAACTGTTTAGACGTAGGATTATTATTTTAATTTCATGATTTTTATCCATACTGTATTACTTGTAACGTAGTTACAAATAGATACCAATACCGTAAACACCTACTACTATAAAAATACTACTAAATGTTGTCGATCTGTCTGTTTTCATACTCAAAAAACGTACCAGAACGAGAAAGGGACCGTTCTGTTTTACGCAATTATCTATTTTCTATAATAAACCTAAACAACGTTTAAGTTCATCTCTTTCGTTATAATTGTATTACCTTTTATAGAGTAGTTTAAACTGTCCTTTCATTTAAAGTGGTTAAAAAAAACACTCTGTATATGATAAACTAGTGGGCGCGCGCATCTTTGCCCGCTTATTTGCACCCTTAGGGGTGAATTAAAAAAAAACCACGAAACACGTGTTCAATAAAATATTTTTAACAGTCTGAATTTATTTTTTTATAATAATCGGTGGCGATTTAAAGATTTTCCATATAAACTTTCAACCCTTATTTGAACCTTTAGAGAGTGAACTCTAAAAAAACTATGAAACACGTATTCAATAAAATATTTTTAAGAGTCTGAATTTCAAATTTTATAAAAATCGGTGCCGATTTCAAAATTTTGCCATACAAACTTTCAACCCCTATTTCATCCCTTTAAGGTTAAAAATTTTCAAAGTCCCTTCTTAGTCTATATCCAGATTATGAAAATAAACATCTGTGCAAATTTCACGTTTCTACGCACAGCGGTTATATTATTTAAGCGGTCGTGGCGCAGAGGCATGTACTCTTGAATTTGACACACATATTGTGGTATTCGAAACGAAATTTTTTTTTTTCACTAAGTCCAATGGTGTACCACAGCCGCCATGATATTTTTTTATTAACGTGACCTATCTAAGAACACTTGGGCTGCTAATACGAATCTAACGATACCTCAAATATGTAAATCCGTTCAGCGGTTCTGGAGAGATACGAGGTAATAAAGAATATTACATACATACAAGATACGCGCGAAAAACATAACCCTTCCTTAGCAGTCGGGAAAAAATAAAAAAATATTTATAAAAACAAAAACCCCGACTGCATAAAACTAAAAAGAAAATAAACAAGCCCAATAATTTATTAGAATTAACAGTTCAATCAATGAAATCTTTACCAGGTACCCGCATAATTTAAAGAGGTCCCGACTGTTAATCCTAATAAACTATTGGGCTTGTTTATTTTCTTTTTAGTTTTATGCAGGCGGGGCTTTTGTTTTTATAAATATTTTTTTATTAAAATTACAATCTACTAAGAGCATTACAGTTTTTTTTTGGTATACTGTTGTAAAAGCGTAGGCACACATTGTTCCATAAAAGAATAACTGATTCGATACAATCAGGTTATAGTTAAGTTTAAGCCTCAATAACTATTAGGTAATATTATTTACATCACCGATAAAATAAGTTAACTAAATAAACATTTTTGTATAAAAGATTTGTCTAAATAAAAAACATTAGGTATACAAATAAAAAGCATAATTAAATGTACCTGGCACACAAATAGTTTGATACTAATTTTTACTAACAAAAAAATTGGCTTGAAAAACAAATTAAAAAAAGAAGTTCACATAAAAAGATAGAAAACGATAAAGCATTTATCTGTAAACGCAACGGTCGGTTGTGGCTTTGATTTCCACTCGGTGGAATGATTTAATTTTTATTTCCTCGTTCTAGTAACATGACATGATTGAGTTCCGCCACCCTATAAGCCTGATGCTGTCTCGAAAATTAGGTATAAAGTGGCGAATGGAGTGTCTTAATATTAGGTTCACTCTTCACTAGTATACCTACTATTATACAATGAATGAAATTTGTTAACACAAAAATTGTTATTTGGTTTATAATTATTATTAACATAGAAAACATGTATTAAGCAGAATTTATGAATGATGCATTTATGAATTGACACGTGTGTGAATATTTAATTATAAACTCAGTGTAAGTTGATTGTTTACCTCCTTTTTATACCTAAGTATTATTACTCGCATATTACCATTATCAATTATTTATTTGCGTAGTTATAAAATGTCCTATAACGTGACAGCTGTGGGTTCGATCCTCACTTGAATATAAAATTAAAAAAAATAAATAAATCAGCTTCACCCTGTATCCCGCACTCAGCAGGGTAGGCAGAGGAAACCTAGTATTAAGACACACCGTTTCCCACTTGCCGCCGAATTCTGGAGGCATTACGTGTTGAGTGGCAGAACTCTACGCCGCGCTTTGTCTCAACACCAGGCTGAAGAAATGAAAATAAAAATATACATAAATATTTTATTCCCCGAGTGGAGTTCGAACCCACAACCAGTCGATGTTACAGTCACACTTTGCGTCCCTGCGCCACGAGTGGCCTCTTTATGTAATTGTTTTTAGAAACAAAACAAAGCGTTGGGTATAGTTCCGCCACTCAACGCGTCAATTTCACGAATTTTATTGGAAAATAGTGAAAGGCTAACACTAGATTCCCTTATAATTTGGCGGAAAGTTGATAACAGAGCATTTTAACATTACTTCTTCTTCCTAAAGTAACTGCCTACCCTAGTATAAGGGTATATATGCGAAAAGAAAACTAAAACCAATTCTTAATTGCAGTTAATTTGGGGGTTCTTACAACTGGTATGAGCCTTGCATGGTCCTCACCGTCGCTGGTGAAATTGAGGAATCCAAATGAAACCACCTTGTCACGACCGCTCACAGATGAAGAAGGATCTTGGGTGGTATCTGGAGGTTATTTAGTATCAATGTTTAGTAAGTTTACTACTAAACCTAATATTTCTTTATATTACGTATATATTTTAAATATTGGAACGATGCCCTTATGTATTTATCTGCAATCCTTTGCAATTAGCAATTATACTAGTTACACAAAAGTTATACGTAGAAAATTAGTATACAATGTACTTATTCTAGATCTAGGGATTTAGAATAAGCCACGGACAAACAGTACAGCTATAAACTAGAGATGAGACGTACTTGCAAAATTCAATACCAGGATTTCCTGTACATAAAAAGATCAGCATCGAAAACCAGGACTTACTTACAAGTATTTGTCAGTATACATAGGGGTTCTACGCGAAAGAAAGGCAAATACGGTCTGTATTTCCCTCCTTCAAATCATAATCCAGTAAAATTTACAACTTGGAATAGTTAAAAAGCGAATAGCGTTTAGATAATTTTAAATATCTTTATTTTTTAATTATTTCAGCTAACGTCCTAGGTGGTGTGCTTATTGACGTAGTTGGAAGAAAGAATTTTATCTTATTAGCAACTATACCCAAAATTCTTTGCGCGTTAGCTCTTATATTTGCCAACGAAGTATGGATTCTCATATTCTGCAGAGCGGCAATGGTCGTGGTTGACAGTTTAACATTAATTGTAGTACCAATATATGCATCTGAAATGGCGACAGTAAGTATCATTAAAATTTTTTTTAAATTATATGAAAGATTAAGCCTGTTGATCTTAAATGGTCTTCTCTATAAACTTATTGCGTTGGCCAAGAGTAGAATTTTTCAATGAAATCGATGAATTAAAAAGAATTTTAAAGATTTTTTTATTAATGTATCTAGTGTAATAATATAGTTTTAATCCAAGTTATGTTGTCTTACACTTATTTGACTTACTTAAATCAGGATTTGAACTCTGAAACTCTTCAGAGGTTACTCGTAAGCCATATAAATTTAGGCTCATATAATTTTTAGCAACGAGAAAATTTAAAAATCATATTTTTTTGTGTTTTTTAAAATATATAGATATTTTTAAATATTTTTCTTTTTATCCTTTACAGAAAGATCACAGAGGTGCCTTAGGGACTTTCCTCCAGTTATTTTCATCATTAGGAGTACTGTTTACTCTATCAGTTGGTCCGTTCATGTCATATAAGCACTATAACATCATACTGACTTGTGTCATTACCGTCCTTAGCGTACCCTTGTTTCTATTACCAGATACGCCGTTTCATATATATTCCAAAGGTAAAATATCCATTTTTTTATGACGGAATGGGTAGACTATTTTAGTTTAAATAATTTTGTTTTTTCGTTGATATTAAAATGTAAGCGGTACACAGAAGTAGCACTGGAATGATTCACAAAGTCCACATAAAGGAAGTTGCGGGCGGAAAGTAATACATAATAAAAAATGACGTATATTCGTATTCGTCGCATCATTATGTCTTATTCTTAAGATCAATGAAGGAAACAGCTAGGTGTTCTTAGTGCAAGAGTCATTTAAAACAAAGCAAAGATATATTTATGACTTCAGTCAGTATAGGTTGAGAATATAACTCGGAGCAGATTTTTTTTTATTTTATAATCTTAAATGAAAAAATCATAAATTTTCAGGCCGCCACGAAGAAGCTTTAAAAGTATTAACAACTATACGAGGTTCACAAATACGTGCAAAGGAAGAATTAGAAGAGTACAAAATTACGGAAAGTAAAACGGAGAAGAAAATGGAAAAATCCACACTGTTAACGAATAAAACATTTTTGAAAGCTGTGTCTTTAGGATTTGTACTAGGTGCTGGTAGTCAATTGATTGGTTCAAATGCTATTAATTTTTATTTGCAAACTATTTTAGAATCCGCTAAAACTAATGTGCCTTCAGAAATAGCTTCTGTCATTATAGGAATAATTCAAGTTTTGGCCAGTTTTTCTACGACTTTAATTATGAATTCTTTTGGGAGGAGGACCATTTTGTTGTCGTCGCTAGTTGGAATATTGCTTGGAATGGTAATTATATTTTTTTATTTTATAAAACTGATGGGAAAAATATTTTTGTAAATATTCCTTGTAAACTTTGCGGGCTTAGTAGGTCATAAACGAATTTCTTTTAAATAATAAGATGAACTACACACTACAATAATATTATTGTGTTGTGTAATTCATCTTACTAATATGAGGCCAGTCGTGGCGCAGGGGCACAAAGTGTGACTGTAAAACCGACTGGTTGTGAGTTCGATCCCATTCGAAGAGAAGAAATATTTACTTAAATTTATATTTCCATTTCTTCGTTTTGGTGTCGAGGCAAAGCGCGGCGTTGAGTTCTGCCACTCAGCACGCAATGCCTCGAGAATTCAGCAGAAAGTGGTATTCAGAGTGTCTTAACACTAGGTTCCCTCTGCCTACCATGCTGTGTGCGGGATACAGCGAAGGGATAAAGCTGATAAAATTAATATAAAATAAGACTATAAGTGTAAGTAAGTAATTAGTACAGAGGACTTTGTATAAATGCCTTAAAATAGTCCGTAAAAATCGGTTTATGCTGTAACATCCATAAAATAATTTTGTACTTAGAAATTAAAACAAGCTGTACAAATAATGAAATATTCCAAAATTATAATTTAATAACACAAAACACTTTACCCGATTGTTCTCTAAATTAGCGTGTATATTTTAAGAAATTGAAAAGATTTTTTAACCATATATGTAAAAATTTATATATTTTTTATGAATATTGTTTTTAAAGAACTTTTTTTTTCCTTGATTTTGCCCAATCTTGGAAATATGTATATTAAATATTACAATTGTCTAATATTAATTTAATATAATTGCTTTTGATGTTTTTGTAAAATTTTAGATGGGGCTTGGTACATTTTTTCAGCTGACATTTGAAAACGACTACGTAATAAATGGCTTAATGAACTATTTACCCGTAATTTCCTTGATTATTGTCATATTTTGCTATAATGTAGGTAAGTACTTTTTACTTTACATATTTTTTTCTGTCACTTTTAGCTTCAAGCTTTATATTGGATATAGCAGGGTAAGCTAAGTGAACTTAGTGGCAAAATACTACGTTCTCCATTTTCTTTATGTAATAAGAGGTATTGCGTGTTGAAAGGCGTAATTCGTAATAGAAATAATTCTTTTCCTGAATAAGAATTTCCTGCTTATAGTCAGGCATTGTTCTGTTAAGCCGTGATTACCTTTATCGCTCTGTTCGTCCATATAATCCTTAATTCAATTTAATTGTGAAAACATCTTTATATAATTTAAAATTCACTAAAACGACTAACCATGACTGAAAACGCGACGGATGATGGTGAAGGTTAGTTTGATTACCCCACGAGAAAATGAAATATTTAATATTTTTATTTTTGCTATCTGGTGTCGAAACAAAGCTCGGTGTTGAGTCCCGCCACCCAACACGCAATGCCTCCGAGATTCGGCGGAAAAAGGAGACGGAATTATCTTAATGGGAATGGAGTATCTTAAAACTAGGTTCCCAGGTGCCCTCTGCCTACTCTGCTATACGTGGGATACAGCGTGAAGCTAAATAAAATAAACATTGGCCGACGTAATTTGTATCATTTAAAACGCTTAAATGATTCCTTACACATTCCAATAACTTGATAAAAATAACCTTCAAATGTACATGTAAAATGTACTTATTTAAAATTTATTCATACCTATTATGTATGTAAAGAACCAAATTAGAATATTTGCGTTGCAAATTACGTTACTAAAATAAACGTTTTACACAATAATAGTTCTTATGTCATACAACATTAAATAATACAATATGAAATGTTTATATATTATAATATTTGTTCACATTTAGACAATTTTTAGTAACATATATCTACCGTTTCGAGGCCAGTCGTGGCGCAGTGGCACGAGGTGTGACTGTAAAACCGACTGGTTGTGGGTTCGATCCCCACTCGAGGAGATGAAATATTTACTTAAATTTATATTTCCATTCCTTCGCTCTGGTGTCGAGGCTAAGCGCGGCGTTAAGTTCTGCCACTCAACACGCAATGCCTCCAGAATTCGGGTGTCATAACACTAGGTTCCCTCTGCCTACCCTGCTGTGTGCGGGATACAGCGTGGAGCTAATTTAGTTATTTTATATTAACGTATATAAACCGGCATTATTGTAACTGACTCCGTCATCAAAAACCTAACCCACTTTTAGCTGACCTAGAAACTTCATAGTTAGTTCCAAGATAGGCATTATATCTTTATACAGGAAAAAACCTGAAACTTATAACTATTTATTATTATTATAAAAAAAATAAAAAAGTTAGAATAAAAGTATTATCAAAAAACGTAAAACAACAAGGAGATTCTAAAAATAACAAAGTATAAATTATTAATAGCAATAGATTAATAGCTTTTTTTTCAAAATATAATGATATCTGATTAAAAACATAAATGTAAAATGAGCGCTAAGTTAAATATTAAGTAATGCATCGTTCTCGACTTCACCGAAAATCAAATGGGAACTCGAGTGATACAGCATTAAGTTCCTTCTTTAGTTTAGTTTACCCTGCTACTTTAGTTTACCCTGCTATATGTGAACACCATTGAAAGATCTCACGCTACGCTAGTGCCGCTAGTAGCAAATAAGTCTGTTAGTTTTATTGAGACTTAATAGTAGGTACCTATTGTAATATATATCTATGCATACTTATTTATTATTAGGTACCGGTGATCATGAATTTATAGATATATATACCTATAAATCACATGGGTGCTGAGTTCTGTGTTTACTCGGAATAAAATTCAATCTTTAAATTTCACTTGGCTATTTTTGCTAATTAGATACATTAATGTATAATGAAAAAGATTATTAACTTAGATTACTATCTATATTTCGAAAAATACATACGTTACATCCAATGAACGATTTATATTGTTTCTAAATATACTTTTTTCCTAAGGAAATACAATTGAATTCAAAACTAAATATGTCTTATATTCTAATATTTGTATATTTTGTTACTTTATTTTTGCTTTGTAGATGTTAGTAGATTTTTTTATAATATAAATTCTATGGCCCCATTTATGCCATCGTGGCGTAGTGGCACAGCGATTGACTGTAAATATGATGGTTATGAGTCCGAATCCCATTTTAGGGAATTAATTATATTCATGTCCTCGCTCTGGCAACAAGACACACTGCGGCGTTGAGTTCCATCGCTCAACAAGCGTATAACAGTACTACTACGCTTAATACTAGGCTATCTCTGCCTAAAGGTAAAAAAATAATTATTATTCACATTTTTTATTCAACAGGCATCGGTTCATTACTATGGGTGGTCACGTCTGAGTTATTTGAGGGTCCATCCAGAGCTATAGGAGTGTCTATCAGCATTACTTCATCGACTGCATTAATTTTCATCACTACTAAGTACTTCGCTATAATGACTTCTGCTCTAGGACCAGCATCTACTTATTGGTTCTTTTGTATAATGTGTGTATTATTATTTATAATAATAGCCATTTTCATGCCAGAAACTAAGGGCAAAACGTTTGGCGAAATACAATTAGCTTTAGGAGAAAATATTGAAATAAATAATATTCATTTGGAAGGTAAAGGCGTTGCCTGATTTATATTTTTCAAGTAATTAATAAGTGTTACTTACAAACTAAGCCAAAAAAGATAGAAACGTATTAAAATTTCAGCGTAGAACGTCTATAAGAACGTAGGTATATCTTAATTGGTTAGATCGCTTGGAGAGTTTCTAAAAGGTTCGGGTTCGAGTCCCGCTACAGTTACTTTTTATAATTTCTAAATCAATTGTAGCTAAAATTATTAGTAAATGTAATATTACAGTTCTATATAAGAAAATAAATATAAACAAGTTTTGTTTTATTTGTCTAAACAAGGCCATCGTGATTTAGTTGGATTGATATAACTTTAAATCTTTATTTGGATTTGATAATATTAAAGGAAATTTATGTCCCTGTTCTGGTAATACAAAACACGGCGTTGGGTTCCACACGCCACTCAACACGCAATGTCTCTGTCTCTCGGACGTCCCGCTGTATGATGAAAATAAAAAAGCGAAATCTATCTAATTTAATTTATGAGGCGCAGGTTCAATTTTAATCTACATAGTTTTTTTTTTTATAAATATGATTAATAATTATAAATATGATTAATATTTTGTATGTAACAGTCTGTATGTGACGTATTTATTTTTTAATAAAAAAATTGGAAATTAATTAGTTTTGATTTATTATAATTTTATCCTGATACCTTATAATAGCAAGTGCTTAGAAAAAAATATAATGTTTAGTGTAAAATGTTTAGAAACATGTTATAATAAAATGCTAATAAATGTCATCTTTTTATTGATGAGGCCAGTCGTGGCGCAGGGGCACAAAGTGAGACTGTAAAATCGACTGGTTGTGGGTTCGATCCCCATTCGAGGAAATTAAATATTTATTTACATTTATATTTTCATTTCTTCACTCTGGTTTCGACGCATAGCGCGGCGTTGAGTTCCGCCACTCAACACGCAATGCCTTTAGAACTCGGCAGAAAGTGGGGAAGCTACGTGCGGAATACAGCGTGAAGCTGATTTATTCTGATAGATGTGCAACGTTATGTATTGGGTCAAAGTCTTTCTGCCACTCTTCACAAAAGTCTATCACTATAGGCTTCTGTGGACAGTCGCAGGGGCACTATTCACTATCAACCCTACTTTTCCCCACTGAAGTCGTTTGTGCGATTAATAAATAAAAGAAATAACATAAATTTAAATTTTTTAGAATTTGAAAGACAATATTTTTATAAATGCCGTCGTGTCGTATTGTAACACGGCGGTTGTGGGTTCAATTCCCACTCGAGGGAATAAATTAATATTTATTAAATTTTTCACTTCTTCGCTCTGACACCAAGGCAAAAGCCCGGCACTCAACACGCGATGTCTCGAAAACAGAGTGTCTTAACACTAAATTCCCTCTACCTACCATGTGCGGGATACAGCGTGAAGCTGATATTTTTATGACCACTTAAACTAGATAGACTATGTCTACTTTGCTCGTCGCGAAATCAAAATCTTTAGGGTATTTCTCGTAGATATACAATTATGAAATTTTGCAAGAACTGAGAACATACAGTGTAAATTAATATTTACTGATGAAAACTATTACAAACTTGTAATTGTAGTTAATTTCATACCCGCATACTTGTAGCCACTTCACGCTGTGAAGTTGCATAGTTATTCTTGTCATTTTTATAAGTTGTACTTGCCAACGGCAACCTACGACACTTTAAATTGTTACAGAACACGGAAACGCTCTAATCAAAGGGTACACTGCTGTTTGGTCCGTGCCCACAACACATTGGCCACTATGTGTGTTGAAGTTTTTATTTCACAACCCCTCTCTCCCTTACTAATTATGATAATTGGGTCAAAATATTAGACTTTAAATTCGATAAATGCGTAAATAGCTATTAATCAATTATCCTCCTTGAATTTTTTTTTAAATTTTGATCCTAAACCCAATTTTATCAACATTTGTAAAATGAGAAATATATATAATTAAATTGTTCATAGCAACGAGACTACTTTTGTTATATTTTGCTTTTGTTATAATTTAAGCGTGTAAATATGTTATTATGAACATATAAATGTTAATTTAACATTTCATATTCATGTAAATAGCTGCAACTGTACAAATAATATTTGTTAAAATATTTTCTTAATTTTCTGCACATGACAATGACGACATTGCGCTTGACTTGTGCCAGACAAATGAAAATAAAATTATATCTATATAATATGTCGCAGCTAACGAGTTTATTTAGCCTTTCAATGAACGTCCTAGCCTCTTTCCTGTCCTAGCCTCCTCTAGACAACACTGTTCTATTGGGGACTGAATGATATTCAGCCAAACAGCTAGGCAAGTGACTTGGATATCGGACGTTTCTTTACTTGCCTTGCCTATTTATTTGAATTTAGGTTCACGTTGCCACCTAGCGCCAAAACTTTTTAAGCTTAGTTGGCAAAATACAAATTTGATAATGATTTCCAAAGTTAAATGAAAAATAGTGCAATGGACAATTGTAGAGACAAAATGGGTATTTAGCCGTGACTGACTTGAAATTTGGATGCAGTTACATTAGAGAGTATAGAAGAAGCGTTTATCTCGAAAATCCTACTTCAAAAAAAAAAACATGCTACCTTTTAAAGACCATGCAAATAAATTTGTGAGTAACGGCTAGTTCATTATTATATAATTATAAGAATTGAGAGATTATAAACATACGAGCATCTTGTTCTGACGCAAAGCGAATGAAATTATAACCACTTCATAATTAAGTAGTCTTTACTATGCTACGACAATTTCTATCGTCATTACCACCACCACAACCATCATGAATATCATCATCATCATCATCATCATCATTTCACCCTTTTATCACTCAATAGTTTGACAATGGCCTGCTCCAAGCATGGAGACTACCTTGAGAAGATATTTGGTCCATATGGCTCTGTCCATTGAGCGTCATCCGGTGTCTGTCACAAGAAAGGAACAAGTAAAAGTGTAAAAAAATATTTTGTATTTGCAAAATTTAGTAAACTTTTATTTATTTTTATGTAAGACAATTATTTTAGACAGAATACAATATTAATATAGCTGAAATAAAAACAATTTAGTCTGTGACAAACTTGTAACACGACGAATACACTTTTTATAATCACTCTGTAATACTATTATTATCCGATCGCTATAGTTTGAGTCTCAATATCTATATTATCTAGATTAGATATATACGGATTGGGTATTGCCTCTGGTGGGATCTAATATTGCCTCCTGGTGCATTCATTTTAATAGAAACAGCGTATACGCTTCGCCCGATAACCCTGGACATAAGAGTGATCTGACTGTCGCTGTGGAGGACACCAGTGTGGACTTATGTATTCCCTCTCGCGCTAGATAAGTTGCAGATTGTAGACAATCAATGCGTTGTACATAAAACTTTACACTGATTATAGATAAAACGTACTTTCAACATTCAATACCAGGGCTTCTTAATATGAGTTCATAAAAATATTAGGGCTTATTTACAGGTATTTTTCAGTATCAGTATCGCGGACGCAAGGTAGTCAAATCCTCACACGTAAAACTAAAGTAAGAAATATTTTTATAGTAAAACGATCTGTATCCCATGCTTTTTTTGATGAATAAAGATTAAAGTCGTTTAAAATTCAGGACCATCCATTAGGGGAGGCACCCCTCGAACATTTCGCTATCCACGCCTATTTTTCGAGATATATTTATTTGTGTTCGTTGCCGGGACAACAAAGTTAGACAAAGCTGCTCTTTGTCTCCTTACCAGAGTGAAGAAATTAAAATAACTTATTTTCCCAAGAGAATGTAATCCAGTAAGACGCTGTGCTGCTGCGCCATGACGGCCTCAAAAATAAATTTATCAAATCCAATTACATTACAGGAAAAATAAGAATCTCATAGTGGCATAGTGGTACAGTAAGTAACTTATAGTTACGCGATGGTTATGGGTTCGGTTCTTGGGGAAGAATTAAAATTAATTAATTTAATTTTTCTACTTTAGTAGACAAGGCGCAGCAATAGTTTCCAAAATTCCCTCTGCAACCCTGATCCAAACGGTATACAGTTTAAGGCAATTTTTCTTTAAACAAAAACAAAAATTTACGTAAAATATAATTTACAATTAGATTACAATTATTTCTCACAGTTTCTGAATTCACTTAAATACACTTTAACTATTTAAATTGTGTTTAACTTTAACTATTTTAATTGTGTGGCTTATTGTCTTATCTTTGTGTTAATAACCGTTTTAATCCTTAGAACATTTAAATATTTCCAAGCGATAGGTATTTTCTCATTAGTAACATTATATTTTTAAAAAAATGTATTTGTAGTTTGTAGTATTACTATAAAAAAGGAAAAGTATAAAAATAAAATATTTTTGGCGAAAAGTGATAAAAATTTGAAAAAATGAAATTAATACTGTCTCCAGTGGTACGACAATATGCACTTGTTGTTACGGGTAAGTTTTTTAATATTTACTTAGATTTTTTACTTTTTGTTGCATTTTTCGCTTAATTTTCGAGACATTGTGTAATAAAAATACCAAATCAGCCAAACATAAGAAAATACCAAACATAAGAAAATAAAAAAAATACAATTAATTCACCTGTGTTGACATAAACATAATTATTTACATATCAAACACGAGCGAGGCAAATATGGCTTCGGCTCCTTCAACATTTTGTTATATAATAGTCTAATTATACAAAATCTTGACATAAATTAATCCCGGCGTATGTTGACAGAGTCTGTCTTCCTACTTAACCTATTCCACTTTGCACGACCGGTAACGTCCTCGATGATTAGTCCATTGGCTCTCATGTCCAGCATAACGACATCCAACCAGCGTTTCCTTGGGCGTCCGGGAGGTCTTACTCCAGGGACAGACACAGCAAAGCATACAGACAGACTTCCAAGCGATATAGTAGTAAACGCCAGTGACCTCCCGCAATTTGGCCTAGATAGCGCTTATCCGGCCTTGGACTCGTGCATAACGGATCCAAGGTACCTGAACTTTTCCGACTTAACGGCTGGCTAAGAAACTATAAGGATAGAGCTCGAGTCTGGGCTTCCGCAATCCATGTACTCGGTCTTTGACATATCTAGTTTAAGACCACCGTTCTCAAGTGTACCCTTCCAGAGTTCAGTTTACGCTCCAGCATCAGTCATCGGTTGCGGTCATCGGTTCTCTTCAATGAGTGCTATGTTATCGGTGTACATCATCAGCCATGGAGGTTGGTCCTGGATGTGAGCCGAGACAGTGTCCAGCACTACATTGAACAAGAATGGACTAAGAGCTGAACCCTGGTGAACCCCCACGACAATCTGGAATAATTTGGTGTCACCATCAGCAGTACTATCCATAGAAGCGGAGTTATGGTACATGTCTCTGATAACCTCAATATAGGTCCTAGGGATCCTTTTGGATCTGAATGCCCTCCAAATATACTGACGAGGCACACAGTCAATGGTCTCTTGAGCTTCGATCAAGAGACCATTGACTGTGTATCGTGAGATCCCATCGCTTTTCCGTTCTCTGTGCGTCGAAGGCAATTACGAGTTTCGTCAAGGGTTATTGGAGCAATAAGTCCGGGGTAAGGTGGATCATGAGGAAGACTGCATGGGTGCTGTATATTCAGCAGCTCCTGGAAATAGCTTCTACATCTTTCCTTCACCAAGTCATGACTATAAAGCAGCGTGCCCTGGGAATCTCTAACGCAAAGACATTTTGTGATATCTTGCATTACTTTATTCTAGCCACGTGCCAGTTTGTATATGAGCTTAAACTGTGGAGGGGCTCCACAGTTTCAAGTTTATCATAAAGTGCTGATAAATTCTCACTGCGGACTGTAACTACAGCTGTTTTGCTGGCACGTTTCGCTACTATGTAATCCAGTCTGTCTCCAGAAGAGTTGGATTGCTGCCACTCCTCAAAGGTAGCCTTCTTTTCACGGATCACCTACACCTTGTTATTCCACCACTATGTCTCTTTGTCGATGATATGTCCTCCGTTAGAAACGTCAAGAACTTGCTTGCCCGCCACAATATTATCGCCGCTGATCAGCGTGGGTTAGTCAAAAGATTTTGACTTTTCGCCTCTATCAGGATGTTGGTCTGCATTATTTTACTTAGCAGCCACCACTTGATTCGAGGTATACGTTTCTCGGCTAATTTCTTCTTCGGAGTGACTTTAAAGTTCACAACAAGAAGTCGATGTTGGATCATCAGGCTTTCGTCTGGAATGACTTTGCAGTTAGTTACCCTGCCCATATGACACCGTCTGGTCTATAAGTAGTCAATTTGAGTTAAGTGGGACCCACTTTGATATGTGATAATGTGCTGAGAATTTTTTATTCATGACGACCAGATCAGACGCAATACAGGTTCTCAGAGCTTATTTAAAATCCTCGTGAACACGTTCATACGGCTCAGCAGTTAACGTTACCGACGTGACTGTACAAGTCCCCCCCAACAAAAACCACTTTGGTAGATAGTATAGTGTACTTGCTATACTCTTCATACTGCTTCCAGTATGACTTCTTTGCGGACGTGCTACAGTCCGCCTGGGGGGCACAGGTACTGATTAAATTTATTCAATTTCAAGAAGTCCATTCTGAGGTTCTCCAGAGAGCACTACTGCCACACCATTTTTACCTGAAGATGGCCCAGTGTATATAATTCGATAAAACTGTAAGATGTTACAAAACTTATTGCCCTTCCAGCGAGTTTCCTGGAGGAAAGTATACTGGACCGTCTGGTGTTACACGGAGTCGTGGGCGGCGGTGATCACTTACCTGTACGATCGTTTGCCTTTTTTTTTCCATACAAAAATAAGGATAAAATAAAATTAACTTTTTACACATATATTATTTTAGATATAAAGTACGGCTTCCACCGCGAGCTCGGATCGCGAAATCGAACGTCGGACTCGCCCAGTTGTAGCGAGGCGAAGTAATTATAAAATATAAAATTATTTTTGGGTGGAAATGTAAGCCTATTTTATTTAAGTTTACACTTGATTAGAGATAATATAATTGTTTAAATACTAGATAATTATTAAAATGTCGAGGTACTGGCGTGTTATAGATTAAAAGCGATGGTTATGAGGCTATAACTAATAGTTGGCGTGTGGCTGTGAACGCGGCAAATAGTGGGTTCGATTCCCACTACAGGAAATTAAATGGTTAATATTTTCATTTTCTGGCTTTAGTAACGAGACAAGGAAACGCTGAATTCCGTAACTCAATACGCAATGCCTTCAGAATTTGTTAGAAAATGGATAACGGAATGTGTCTCAACGGGAACGCAGTGTCTTAACACTAGGCTCGCAGATCCCCTCTGCCTACCCTGCTATGTGACAAAATATGTATATGGCTTCTTGAATCCAGTATTAAAACACTTAAAACTATTAATAAACGGAGTCATAAAAAAATATTTTGCTTATTAGAATTACTTTAGAATATTTGATAGTAAAACATTTTACCTCTTAACAATTTGTCTTTTCTTAAAATGCATTAAGAAGGTTTCCTCTCGTTAGCTAATAATGTAAATTTACCTTAATCCTTGAAAAAATGCTCCAAAATTATCACTGATAGACATATTTTTTGTGTTAACAAATTTATTTTGCGTTTATTACTTAGATAAGATAAGATAGCATAATCATTTTAAAGGCTAATTTCTAAGTATTAATATATGCTTATATTATATATCCTCTGATAACCGTATTCCGCTGAATTCAGGAGGCATTGCATGTAGAGTGTCGGAATTCAACGCCGTTACCAGAGCAAAGGAAATGAAAATATTGTTTTATTTCCTCTAGTGGGAATCGTACCCTGTATGTATGTACAACCGAATGTATAACCTGTCGCGTTTACATTCGCACGCTTCTGCCACTGCACCACGATTGGCTTTTAAAGGACTTGATAATAAGAAACATTTTTCCTAATTTTTTTTTTTTTAATTTGTTACTAAGAAAATTTTAAGTAACTGCTAAAATAACGCTAAAAACGAAATCTTAATAAGAATTTTGTGCAGGGTTTTTTTCTATTGAATAATCAAATTATAAATTTCAAATTATATGACTGAAGTGCGACCATCTATTCAAACAGATGACAAAAAAATAATAACTAAACAATTTTGCTAAAAAATATATATTTTAAACAAACATTTTAAAGTCAAAAACTAAGCTTTAAGCACTCCATTCCCCACTTTCTGCCGAATTCTGGAGGCATTGCGTGGCAGAACTCAACGCCGTGCTTAACCTCGATACCAGAGCAACGAAATGAAAATATAAATTTAAGTAAATATTTCATTTCCTCGAGTAGGGATCGAACCCACAACCAGTCGGTTTTACAGTCACACTTCGTGCCGCTGCGCCACGACTGGCCTCAACTGGACTGGACTTTATTTTAATCGGTTCACACAAAGTTAACACCAGATCCACACTTTATTCTGCCTTTAGCAGGATAACTTAGTGTTTAGATATTGCGTGTAATATGTGACTGATGTGCGAAATGAAAATATTATGAAACGAAATGAAAATATTATTAAATTATAATTCAATCCTCCAAGTGGGGATCGGACCCACAACAGTCGCGTTACAGTCACAACTTTGTGCCCCTGTGCAGCGACGGCCTTTAACAAAGAAGAGAAGAGAAGAGTCAGCGCTCCAATTACGGAAACAGCATATAGGGTAAAATATTTTAAACCCATACCTAAAGAAATTAAGCAAGATACATCAACAGTGAAGTCATGTAGGTTTTTTTTTTCATTTCACGATGTTTAATCATATCTATATTTCGTGTGACGCGGTTACGCATAGATACCAATAACGTAAACACATGCTACTACAAAAATACTACTAAAATCTTTAAAACTTTGAACTTTGCCGCCAATATCTACGACTCGATTTCGGAATGAGGCGTATGTGGCGGTTTCCGTTTGATAGGTTTATGTGTGCGTGCGTCGTTCTCGACAAATTATATTTTATTTTACAACGATAATTTTATTATTTATTTTGTTTGAAAAAATAACTTTTTTATTTTTGGGTTTTTTATAGAGTTGTTAAGACTATGGTTTCATTTAAAATGGTGTGGGAAAAAAAACTCTGTATAATTGAGCAAATTTAATATTTATAGTATTTTTTTGGTTAATAAATACCAATAGTTATTACAACACTTGCAATAAAATATTGGAAAAAAAGGAGAAGTAACGCAATTATAAAGCATTTTTTCTTTTTTTCATATTTGAAACGTATTAAAAAATTTACATACAATTCATTTGTTTTGAATATAACATTAAGTTTAATCAGCTTCACGCTATTTTAACAGATGACATTAATATATTTGATACTTCCTTAACATGATTATTTAATGTATTTCTTATATATAAAGTCTTGAGAAAGTTCTCTTGAGAAATATATCTACTGTAAATGAATGCATAATACTGTATATATAACGCCAATGATTAAAATGTGTTGACATCACCGCGTCATCTAAACACAATATAAAGTTTTATAAACTATGAACTCACAATCAGAATTTACTTTCCAAATACATATACAGTAATACCGGACTTACGCGGTAGGTGGGACTGAGCGATTGCCGTGTAAGTCGAATTTGCGTAAGTCGGGGTTCAACTTTGCATATAAAGTTTCTTTAATCAGGACCAGAGTTTAAAAAAAAAACATAATTTAGAAGAAAAATGTTTAATAAAGTGTAGGATAATAAAAAAAAATACATTGTTATGAATAAAGTAACCTAAACCGGAGTTATTTTGATGTCGAAGGCTTCATATATTCTAACAATGTTGCTCGCCGAGTTAAATTTTTCTCCTTTTCAAATTCACAAATTTTCATTTTTACTTCAGTCTTTAATTATATTTAGTTTACACTCCAAAGACAGTGTTTTTCTTTTCTTGTTATGCTCAAATGACTCATTTTTCGTTTTTTAGACAACATAATTAGAGATTATAAGTAAAACGCACTGCGCACGTAAAACAATTTCACGCGGAACATGTTTAAACCTGTCGCAAACTGAACACTGAGTGGGCAGAGCGAGAGAGCCGATGCGCGGCAATCAAAAAGAATTCGAATTCAGAATTCGCGTAAAACGGGGTAGCGTCGTAGTCGGGATATTACTGTACTTTTTATTGCAGATATCGCCATTTGAGCTAGTCCCGAAAAATATACCTACCTTATTACTTTTGTTAATGTCACCAACGTTAACGTTTAAAATAATAATGATGGTAGACTAAACAATTATTAATTGTACTTCTTTTTTCAGCTTCACGCTGTATCCCGCACGCAGCAGGGTAGGCAGAGGGAACCTAGTGTTAAGACACTACTTCCTGTTTCCTACTTTCCGCGGAATTCTGTAGGCATTGCGTGCTGAGTAGTGAAACTCAACGCCGCACTTTGCCTCGACACCAGAGCGATGAAATGGAAATATAAATTTAAATAAATATTTAATTTCCTCAAGTGGGAATAGAACCCACAACCAGTTTATGCTTTGTGCCTCTGTGCCACGAAGGGCCTCAATTTACTTTCTTCTTTTAAATTGTGATTAAATACAATAATCGTAATTTAATTATGTAAAATTTCTATTAACCGACTTCTTAAAAGAGGAGGTCATCAATTCGACTGTATTTTTTATCCTTGTTACCTCAGAACTTTTGACCGTGTGAACCGATTTTGATGATTCTTTTTTTATTTGGAAGCTAGTGCGTCTCGTATAGTCCTATTTTAATTTAGTTCATTTCCGACAATGGTATCTATGAAAAAATCATATAAATCTTAAATTTACATTGTGTATGTGCGCGACAAATGGACTAATATCTCAATATCAACTCAACCGATTTTAATGATTCTTTTTTTATTAGAAAGGGTACACATAAAGGGTAGTTTGGTGAAAGTTTGGTTAAGTTCAGAGTATGAAATCTGATTGAAATTGAAGAAGTCGATTTTTTTTATTAAAAAATATAATTATGTTATTTTTTCTGGTAAAATTTCTTTGTACTCTATGATAAAAACTATTCTATAAGTTGCATTAGGTTTTGAACTATTACCATGCTAAAAATAAATTAATTTTATACAGTAGTTATCGGTATTTTAAGTAATTTACATTTTTCAGTTTTTATTTTATTTAAATAAAACTATAATGAAATTCGGAATGAAACCCAAAGAAAATGTACCTTGAGACCCTAGGCTAATACCATGCAAAAATTCATCAATTTCTGCCCAGTAATTTTTGCGTGATTGACGAACAAACAAACAGACAGACAGACAGACAGACAGACAAGAATTCTGTTGAGTGGTTTTTTAGGTTCTATAATCGACATATAAACCGACCTAATTTTTATTTTTTTTATATCTTTCATGTACAGAATTGACTTTTCTATCCTTTTATTATATATAGAGATAGAGATAGAGATAGAGATTACTATTACTATTAAAAAATAAATGTAGTGCGCTTTTAGCCACGCTCGTCATTTAATGTTAAAATTTAAAATGGCACATCCAGAATTTATCCAGAATTATTTTACCCTTTTCTTAGCAATAGCACCAGCTTTACAGTTTTTCCAAACTTTGACAGTGGGAACCTAGTGTCAAGATATTATAACTTCCATGATCCGCCCAAGCTCAATGTATTTTATATATTAAAGCGAGGAATTGCTAGGGATCGAACCTACAGTCATTTAAAATCCCACTGCGCCACGACAGACTCTACGCATTTCTTATTAAATGTATTTTCATGATTTTCCAGTAAACTTTGCTGTTTTGGCAACTGGTATCAGCATCGGGTGGCCCTCACCAACGATGGTTAAGTTAACAAATCCAAATGAGACGCCTCTAGAAAGGCCAATTACAGCGGAGGAACTTTCATGGCTCGTTTCCGCGGGTTATTTGGTAGCTATATTTAGTAAGTTTTTGTAATATTTTGTTGTAGCTGTAAAGAATCAACAAAACTACAGTTATATCGTTATATGTTAATATAATGCAGGTTGGGCAAAGAGATATTAGACCCAGACTCTGCTCTCCTCCTAATAATTCTCTCAAGTGAAGACACAATCCATAACCATCACGTTTATAATCAGGCATTATCATTCATTTACTATGCATAGGTTTCATTGGTCCGATTAGAAAAAATATAGCTTGGGTTCCTCTGGTATTGTGTTCTCTACGGCAATACATATACCAAAATTGGAACGATACAGAAATCATGATGAACGATAAAGAATCCTTTGACACATGTTGCACCGGCCAGTGGCGATCCATAAAAATAACCGTGAGATATTAATTGATACCTACTATGGACGCTCTACGTCCCCGTCCTGCATGATCAACTCGAGCCCACCAATTGGCGCGTGTACGAATACGAAAAAAAGGGTTTCTTAATATACTGGTTTTCACATTAACAAGAGAAAAAAAAACATTTAATTTTATAATTATTTTTTCAGGTAATATCACAGGTGGAATATTCATAGATAAAATGGGCAGAAGGAATTCAATCATACTAATATCAATACCGAAACTTTGTGCAGCGATTATTTTGATTTTCGCCAATAAAGTGTGGATCTTTATTACGTGTCGAACACTTATGATAGCAGTGGATTGTTTCATGCTGGTTGCGATACCAATATATGCTACTGAGATAGCCAGTGTAATTATACTTACTTTAGTTTAGGTAATTGTATCCCGCATATAATAGTATAGGCAAAGGGCATTTAGTGTTAAGACACTCCATTTTATACTTTCCGCCCGATTTTCGTGCGTAACAAAATTAACGACACTCTTTGTTCACTGTCAAATACGCAACCTTCGCGTACCTTTCGCGTGCTGTACTGCTGTGCGATTACCTCTTGCTATTTTTATTTAGTTTTTACCCAGAAATATATAGATGAATAAACATTTTGGAGGTAAAACCATAAAAACTGGACATACTGTTAAAAAGCACTTTTTATTTCCTTTCCAGAAAGAACATAGAGGGACTCTAGGCACATTCCTACAGTTATTCTCAGCGACGGGAATACTCTTCACGTTGTCCATAGGCCCGTTCCTGTCGTATAAGACTTTTAGCATTGTGTTTGCGAGTGCGTTGTTAGTGTTATATTTACCATTGCTAGTTTTACCGGAAACACCATTTCATCTGTATTCTAAAGGTATGACTGTGATTTATGATTATATATTTTTAAATAATAGCTTAAGGACATCAATACAACAAGCAGAAAGAAAGAAATAAAAAGTAATACAATTTGATGAGTTTGTGATCATTGTCGCAGTATTGAACTGTAAATGCAATAGTTGTAGGTTTAATCTACATCAATATATATCTTTTTTTCTTTTTTTTTTAAATTTTAATTCTTACTTTCACTACAGACTTTATAGTCCGTACCTTTTGTTATATTTACATTTCTTTTAATACTTTTTTCTATAGATATTACTTAGAACTAGTATTACTTAGAACTAATATATATCTTAGATATATAAGTAAGTACATATATCTTAGAGAAAATTTCCAATAATCTGAACGTTGAACATCTATTAATTCAGATAATCGGGTTTATACTGAACTCAGTTAGGGATGATGGATAACCAAATGTATTTCACAATACAAGTCACGACTATTATTGTTGTTAAATATTTCCAGGTCACGTAGACGAAGCTTTAAAAGTACTAACAAAATTACGTAACTCCGAAATCATAGCAAGAGAAGAAATAGAAGAATATATTATGTCAAAGAACAAAAAGGAGAAAATTGACAAAATAGCCTTATTTAGAAACAAATTGTTTTTAAAAGCATTAGCTTTGGGCATATCTCTTGGGGCTGGTAGTCAGCTAATCGGTATAAATGCGGTTGTGTTTTACGTACAAACTATAATAGAAGCTGCCAACACAAGTGTTCCCCCTGAAATAGCGTCAGTTATTGTTGGAGTTATTCAAGTAGTGGGAAGTTTCTGTACAACTTTTATTACATATAGATTTGGACGAAGAATGATTTTGCTTTATACTTTAGTTGGTATCTTTATTGGCATGGTAAGTTTATTTATTTCTTCAATTTTTATGCTTTGTTGAATAAATTTTGGTAGTACGTCATTTTATTTTTCACTTTTTGATAAAAAAAATATTCGTAATTATTTTTATATCACAATTTTTTAGTTTACATAAGATACACATTGTAGCAATGGGTCCCATTTTTAGCTTTAAATAAAAAAAAATAATCAGTTTCCCGCTGTATCCCGCACACAGCATGGTAGGCAGAGGGAATGTAATGTTAAGACACGCCATTCCCTACTTTCCGCAGATTTTTTGCGTATTAAGTGGTGGAACTTAACACCGGGATTTTGCTTTGATGCCAGAGCGAAGCAATTAAAAGATTATTAAATAATGTTTGAAGCCGGTCGTGGCGCAGAGGCACAAAGTGCACATATTTATTTACATTTATATTTTCATTTTCTTCGCTCTGGTGTCGAGGCAAAGTGCGGCGTTGAGTTCCGCCACTCAGCACGCAATGCCTCCAGAATTCGGTGGAAAGTGGGGAACGGAGTGTCTTAACACTAGGTTCCCTCTGCCTACCCTGCTGTGTGCGGGATACAGCGTGAAGCTGATTTGAAATAATGTTTCATTTTCTCGAGTTGAGATCGAATCAAAATTATGGCATCTACAGTTTTATTTGACGATGTTCCATTGCACCACGACGGCCCATTCATTATTTAGGAATAGTAGTAGTGTAATTTTGTTATTTTCTAGATTAAATATGTTTTTAATAAATTTAAATATAACTAATACCAATTAAATTTGATGTATCTAATATAAATATAAATATGTACCTAATATAAATAAATTGTTTTTTTCAGATGGGACTTGGGACTTTTTTCAAGATATCTGAAGTAAACGGTAATGTAGTGACTGGTATAATTAACTTCCTACCAGTTACATCGATGGTTATCATTATAATGAATTACTCTATAGGTAAGTTTCCATAATCTTTTCTGCTGATTTCCCACGAAAATCGTGGGTCCGATTCCCTTTTGGTGGAACGCATTATTTTTATTTGCTCATTTTGGTTATCATACAAAGCTCGGCGTTGAGTTCCGCCACTAAACATGCAATGTCTTGAAAATTATGCGGAGCGAGGAAAACGGTGTGCCATAACACTAGGTTTACCTCCTCACCCACTATTAAACGGATGCCTCATTCACAGGGGGAAATTGGTAAAGACACTTTTTTATATATTTTCATAATATTCAGTATATATAATAATTTACATATTATCATGATTTTTACAGGCGTTGGATCTCTTCTGTGGGTAGTCGCTTCAGAATTATTCGAGGGTCCAGCGAGACCAGTCGGATGTACTATCAGTACTACTGCAGCCACTGCAACAATTTTCTTTTCCACTAAATATTTCGCATTAATGATACAGGCGTTGGGACCAGCGTATACTTATTGGACATTTTGTTGCGTTTGTGTTGTTTTCTTTGCTATAATAGCAATTTTCTTACCTGAGACTAAAGGGAAAAGTTTTAGCGAAATTCAAGTGGCTTTGGGTGAAAAAAAAGAAGTTATATAAATAAATTAGGTACATAGATAGAGAAACCTTTTTAATGATCGAGACATACCTATACAAGAAGAAAAAAATAATAGAACTAAACGTAAAAGTAGTATTTTAGTTATTTTTATGTATCCTCAGAGTGCATAAAATTAAAACTACAAAACTTATAGAATAAGTCACTGTTATTTTTGTATAATTTTAGACAGTAGTTGTTGATATAGTAAAATGAAATTACCTGTATTTTTGTGTGTCATATAGAATAATATGTTAAACTAATAATGTTATGTAAAAAGTATCTTTTTCTATTTCCTTTCATAAATATTTTAAATATGTTTTGTTATTTCTAGTTGTTTCTAATATTTGGGATAAATTACTTGATCCATTTTTGCTACGTAATAACTGACCAGAAATTTATTTATTTATTTTAGAATTAGAGATCCAATCTATTCTAATATAATATAGAGGAAGAGTTTGTTTGTTTGTTTGCTTAAACGCTAAGATCTCTAGATCTACTGGTCCGATTTACTTTCTTTTTGTATAAAAGCTGCATCCTTTAGTAGTGCTATAGGCACATAACATAATATTACGATGTAAGTCTTTGTTAACCTCAAATAACGAAATAACAATAATAAGGAACGCCATCGAATTGCTTTTAGCGCGTGCGCTGCAAAAATAGTTAATTATATGTCAGTATAATTAATGAAAAAATATTAAATTTTATTAGTTCTATTAAATATATTCTTATAAATAAGTGACAATAAGGCATTTTGGACAAAAAATAATTGAAAATTGTAAAGTGATATTCCATCGAATTTTATTTCACATGTATATTGAAACTTACCAGTGAAAGTTATTTCATCATTAAGGTAATTTAATGTAGATAATCTTTGGATTTTATAGCATGTAATTTGGACGTATACTTTTGGAGAAAATGTAAAATTGAAATAATTCAATGCTCTGTTTACGGCTGCAAGTCTAGACTCGAGTCCCGTAAGGTGCTCCCTTGCCGCCGATGATGTCCTATCACAAAGCGACGTAGTATTCATGATTGAATGTAGGGGAGAGGGGGGCACATTCGAACGATTTTTAAACTTTGTGTCATATCTAAAAATTCTACAGTTTTTAACTTCTTTACTATTTCACAATGCTTAGTCCAACTATTGTGTCACACAATCGTAGCATCATATGTAGAAAAATATATAAGTTAAAGGTGCAATATCAACTTTGGTAGCAGTAGTCAAATGTTCAAAGCTGCTCCCCTACCGGGGTAGCTTTGAACATATATGGGGCAGTTTTGAACTATAATCGAATTCAATGAAATTAAAAGGCTTATTAAACTTTTAAGTAACTTTATTAATAAACTTAACATTAGAAACGATGGAGATCAAATACATGTTAAGTTAAAAAAATAATATACCTAGTTTAATATTGCGATTGTACTAGTACTAGTGTTAAATAACTTTAATATTATTAATAGATTTTAAGAAACGAACAAATCAATAAAAGAGCTTTGGCTTCCTAGAAGTAATTAACATTATGGGACCAATTATAGAATAAATCTAATATTATGAAAATAAAACAAAATGAGGCTGGAGGAGGAGTTAAAATGTGAAGCTGATTTCTATTTCTTACGTAGACTACTTCCCCCAATTTCAGTTGCTGGTTACGTCACGTACTACATTCATGTTTTACTTTAAATTTAATTTTTCTAAGTTCAAATTAGGGTAGTAAGCTGTTTATTTAAAAAATATTTTGTTTAAATCAGCTTCACGCTGTATCCCGCACACAACAGCGTAGGCAGAGGGAACCCAGTGTTAAGACACTCCGTTCCCCACTTTCTGACGAATTCTGGAGGCATTGCATGTTGAGTGGCAGAACTCAATGCCGCGCTTAACCTCGACACCAGAGCGAAGAAATGGAAATATAAATTTAAGTAAATATTTCATCTCCTCGAGTGGGGATCGAACCCACAACCAGTCGGTTATACAGTCACACTTCGTGCCGCTGCGCCACGACTGGCTTCAAGTCTACGTAAGACTTTTGAAAAACTAACGTAGCACTTGTCCTCTTTCTCAGAAAAGAAAAAAATATACAAGCTAATTTTTACTATTCACAGATGATGAGACATTCGCTAAAACGATGTCTCCAATATTTATTAAGTTGTAGTCTAATTCTATTTCGTAGTCTTCATACGCACAGGTTTCAATATCTTCATTCTCTTCACAGTAAATTGTCACTTCCTCTTTTGATTCCAAATGCATTTTAGAGTCAGTTTCTTGTGAAGAAAAGTTCAGTATAGTTTTGTTTTTCTGTGGCGGTATTTTTCACATATAATAATATTCAAAACTGCCCCCTTTATTTTGTTCAAAGCTGCCTCAGGGGTAATTGAAAAATTACAAACGTTTTTTTTTTTCAAGTAAAAGTTTAAAAATTGTAGTAATTTCTAGTTTATTGCATGACATATGAAACATTCTAACTAAAAGAGGAAAAAATACAACCATATACCTTGAATTGGATCCCTGCGATCCTTACGCGTTTATTTAAAAATGTATAAAATTTTACTTAAAATCAAACACTCCTCGTAACTCAACAACTGGTTCTCATATATCAGCGGTGACAAGTGATACGTGTGCAGATTAGTACTGCCACTGCTCAAAAAAAATCTACCAAAATTTCTTTTTAAAATAGCTCTGTTAACACATATTTTCAAAAGTGTCCCTGTTCTACCCCCCTCTCCCCTATCTATTTGTTGGCAAATGCAGCATAAAAAAAGTATTATAGGTTGTATGCGGGCGAAGCCGCGAGTGGGCCGCTAGTTGATTGTCAGTAGAAAAACTAGAAGAAAAACATATACAAAATATTTAAAATGCACTTTATTTTACAAAAATCCATGAACATACTAACAAATTAAATATAAATCACAATAATGCTCGACCCTTATCAACTAAGGCTTTGATAAACACAATAAAGTATACTGTACGTCCTAGAGTCCATATTTCCAAATTTCTAATAATATAATAGAAATTGTTACCTACCGATATATCCATATTTTATATAAAAATTCATTATTTAATTAAAAAGAAATATATTAAAGGACATTCTTATAATAATCATCTTTAAATCATTCTTTAATATATTTTTTTGTATTTTACAATTAAATGAACAGCTATATATAATAATTAATAATATATTGTACAGACAACATAATACTAATTTTCTTAATATAATCATCACCAATTATTTATATTCTAACTCCATTTGTATTTCCATTTGTTTGTTTTTTTTAAATATATTAAATTCTATAACGGTTAATAAACCGTGGTAATTTCAATATATTTTAAATGTTTAACTGTTATTATTTGAATTAAATGAATAACAGTGTTTTGACTTTGATGGTAAGAATTAACTCATTTCTATTAAATATAAAAGTAAATTTTATTCCTTTTTCTATTAAATATACCTATTCAATAATTTGTTTAAAACATATCTAACTTCACCCTTAAAAAGTAATTTGATTTGATCATTTCCCTTACATTTATGAAACATAAAGTCATACAAGCACTCATACATACATACATTCATATTTACATAACCCGTCGAAAAATATATATTTTTTATGATATTATCCTATTTTTGTATTTACCTTTAAAAATTGCAATTCAATAAGCGACATATAATATAAATTATTTTCATATTTTATTTTTAAAAATTATTACATCACATTTTTTCAAGTTCATTTTAACTTATAATATAAATAAAAAATTATATATTTCTTATCAATAAAAGAAGGATTTTTATAAGAATAATATTTATACTATTTTTTAATTTTAATTGAAAGTTATGAATTATTTTATTCGCCATTTTATAAGTTATAGTATAAAATTTTTCCTACTTTATATACATACATATGTGATATGAATATTACATAAAAAAATTTACAGTTTCCTTTTTTCTCGTACCCTAGTATGAAAAAAGTCATGTAAAAGAAAAGAATGACGGCAAAAATTCATACTAAAGTTTCTACTATACTAAAAATAATTAAGTTAAATAGAAACAGGCAAACAAAATTGAAACTGATCCAAAATTAGAACAAAAAATCCAAAAAAAGACTATGATTTCCTAAATCTTAACCTCAAGAAACATAGTGCTAACGCACCTATAATCCAAGCTATCGTAATTATGAACCCATTATACACATCAGGGTCCACTATAGTGGAGCCTTTCTCCATCATGTGGCGGAGTGACTTAGCTGGTATTGTGAACGGGAGCACGTGCGATACGAGACGGAGCACGTTTGGCATTCCTTCTAGAGGCCAGACGATACCTGCGGATAGAATGGGTTAGTTTTAGTTTGGGACTATATAAAAATTAAATAAAAAATAAAAAACAAAATTCTAAGTTTTTTTTTTAGTTTCACTTTGTATCCCGCACATTTCGAAGTAGGTAGTGGAACCTGGGAACCCAATGTTAAGGCAATCTGTTCCCATTAAGATACTTCCGTTGCCCACTTTCTACCAAATTTTCGAGGCATTGTGTGTTGAGAGGCAAATAAGTATGCAAATGAATATGTTATTTTTAATTACGACTTATATTATTACATTGAATTTTCTCGACTGTACTCAACTGTTGTGGACTGTGCCACGACTGGCCTAAAAGTAACTAAAGGATTTTTTTAATATTAATAATATTAAAGCCTATGTATAGAATATACAGATATTGGTCATAAGACGAATCACTTACCACACAACAATATCATAGGATAGAAACTACCCGTAGCTATAAAGAAGGATACCGTGTAACTTGAACATAAAACAGATAGGAGGAATCCGTAACACATTCCTCCAAGACCTTGTAGGAATAAGAGGGACCCAATAGTCCACAGAGACCCTCTGTAGGGCAATTTGTACCCTAAATAGGATACTATCATCATTTCGACTGTCTGAAATTGAAAAAAAAAACCCTATATTAATAATAGTCTTAAAAATATTTTACAAAGCAATATAAGAGGAAATATTTACCAAAATATATATATTTTTAATTTTAAATGGGTAAAACCACACATTGTATATAATAACATATTGAAAATAAATATATCAGTGACAGTAACAACGTAGAGACCTGCAGCAGGATGACGAGCGCCTGCAGCAGCACGTGCACCTGCAGCATCTCTGCGGGGCGCACGCCCGCCACCGCGCTGCGCTCCCACACGCCCTCCAGCCGGTCCGAGATCATCAGCGTCGACGTCACTATGGCCGCCAGGAAGAATATTATACTGCCGTTGGGAAACAAAAACTTTGTAAAAATGCCAAATAAAACCTACTAAATATATATCATTTCAAATAATAAGCAAACAAGTTTAAAGAATATTTTAAACATTTTTAAAGTGTTAATCCATACTTGGGAAAGATCTTAATAAGTAAGTTTAAAGTATTGACAGATCGTAGACTAAATAAGACTATCGTTGCTTTGAATTCTATTGGGGAAAATGTTTAGTTTTAATGTAAATTATTAAACTCTTTTGAAATTAAATGTCTGATCCAAATAAGTAATTGTCACAAATAATTTTGGTAATTATTGTTGATAAAATTGTATTATTATTAAATGAATACCATTTTAATTTCAATATTTAACACATTATATCATTATATAAATAACAATGACTGCACTCACGTGACCATCACCCCCGGCGCCATGTACGCGACCACCTCCGCCTCCATTTTACCATATATCGGCTCTTGGAATCTTACTGGTATCTAGAAAAAAAAATAAGATGTGCAGAATGTATCGTCGGCTAAATAGAAAAGCGGCATAATTGAAATAACACAATTTATACAGTATTTGAAGGTCAATTTTGGTTTTACTTTTTCAATTTTGTAGTTTTTCTAACCTTTAATCTATTTATATAAAAGGACTTGTGCTGACTAACTGAGGTAAGACGCACGCAGAGCCGTAACCGCTGAAGGTAGAAACGTGAAATTTGGGCAGATGTTTATTTTCATATTCTGGACATCCACTAAGGGAATTTGAAAAATTTTAACCCTAAAGGGATGAAATAGGGGTTGAAAGTTTGTATGGAAAAAAAAATTAATCTGTACCGATTTTTATAAAATTTGAATTTCATGGTTTTTAAGAATTCACCCCCTATGGGTTCAAATAAGGGGTTGAAAGTTTAAATGGAAAAATCTTTAAATTGCCACCGATTTTTATAAAAATTCAAATTCAGACTGTTAAAAATATTTTATTGAACACGTGTTTCGTGGTTTTTTTAGAATTCACTCCTAACAAGCGGGCGAAGCCGCGCGCGCCCTCTAGTATTAATATATAAGTGTTAGATGGCATAGGGGAACAAGCTTGTGGCTTTGACAGGTTTGGTTATGGCGAACCCATAATTATTGGGAATTAAATATTCAAAATTTTCATTTCCTTGCTCTGGTAAAGAGTCAAAGCGCGACGTTGTTTTCCGCCGTTTAAATTGAGGGACAGAAGTGCCTTGATGGTAACGCAGTCTTGACACTAGGTTCCTAGGTTCCCCTTGCCTACCCTGCTATGAGCAGGATAAGATAATAAAACTTTTATTATTTGCCGCATAAATCTATGCACGTTGTAATGTACAACTTTGTACGTGGGTTTATTTTAGATATTTTTCTTGAAAATGTATAAACAAACAAGCATACCTGTACAAGTTCCTCATGTTTCCCGCACGCCAACATCAGGCGTCTCGCGAACTTTTCATACGCTTTGTGCATTTGCATTTTGACGAAATACGATAGTTGATAATCTAAAAAATAAATGTCGGTATTATATTTTTTATGTAGAATTTTATGATTTATATTAAATACCTTTGAGTTTACGTGACGTCTCATTCAGTACAAAGCGGATTCAATTTAAAACTATTTTTTACAATTAAGTGTTGTATCACAAAATAGCTCCTTACCGCATAACCAGTATGTTACATTAAAACGATTAACATAATATAGCCTAACCATATATCCAATAACTTTTCTTAATAAATGAACTATCTAATACAAAAAATGGAACTCAACGCCGTGCTTTGCCACTAATGAAAATTTTAATCAGCTTCATGCTGTATCCCGCACACGGCAGGGTAGGCAGAGGGAACCTAGTGTTAAGACACTCCGTTCCCCATTTTCTGCTGAATTCTAGAGGCATTGCGTGTTGAGTGGCAAAACTCAACGCCGCGCTCAGCTTCCACACCAGAGCGAAGAAATGGAAATATAAATTTAAGTAAATATTTCATGTCCTCGAGTGGGGATCGAACCCACAACCAGTCGGTTGTGTGCCCCTGCGCCACGACTGGCCTCAAGAATAGAAAATTTCTAAAAAGAAAAGTTTAATATTAAATATTAGAGTACATTTTCTCGAGTGGGAATCTACCTGTCGCGTATTTAATTAAAAAATACCATACCAGTCGTATCCACCCAAACGCTCACAGTGCTCTCGTCGACGGTCTCGTTGTCGACCCTCCCTTCGGTGACCCTGATGGAGAGCGCGTCACTGAAGTTGTTAGGGAAATGCAAAGCTCCGTACAAATGACGTTTTTCGACGGCGTATTTTGCTTCTTCCACTGTATTGTATTGCGTCTGAAAAAAATAACATATATTTTAAGATTTTATTTTATTATTTTTTGTATTTTTTTTATATGTCCTTTTCAGGTATAAGAATACTAGGTATAATTGATTGGTTCACAAAATCATAAAATAAATCCAATTTATAGGATATCAAATGTTCTACCACAAATCGAACTAATTCGTATTCTAATAATATATTAAAAAAAAAAACGATTATTAGAGGCATTTATCAAAGTATTAGAACATAGTTATAATTTTATTTTACCTTTGGTTAGGTTCTAATTATAGGATCCAGTGGAGGTCGATCTCTCATCAAAATATCCTTGAAGAAAACTTCAAGAAAAAAAATATTCAATAAAAGAATAATAATCGAAATCGGTAGGTGTGATATTGATTTATTCGTCCATTTGTCGAAATTTAAAACAGAAATGGACCAAAGAATAGGACAGAGAATCATCCAAATTGGTTCAATATCCAAAATAAAAACGAATTGATAACCTCCTTCTCTTACAGAAGTCGGTTAACAGAACAATAATACTCCCAGCCCGACTGGCGTCCTACCCTGCTATATGCGGGATACAACGTGAAGCTAAAAACATAGTAAGATAGAAACTTACCGGATATACATTCCGTTTTTCCATCTCCTGCAGGAACCAGCAACTCGACATATATAGGTCACACGTCTCGTCCTCCCGCTGCCGTACTGTCGTGATGTTACCATTTCTGCATGTGTCGAAACTAACTGAAAACAGAATTTTTAAATTGAGTTTTATGTTATAGAAACCGTCCCGGCTCAAGGATACAAACGAGTGGCTGTGAGCGCGGTGATTGTTGGTTAGATTCCCAGTTGGGGGAATTAAATATTGAATATTTTAATTTCGTCGCTCTCGTAACAAGACAAAGTGCGGAGTTGAGCTCCGTTACTCGGCACGCAATATCTCGAAATTTCGACAGAAAATGGAGAGCGGAATGTTTTACATTTGAAACTGAAAATAATTTAATTAATATATATTAAATATATTAATTAAATTATTTTCAGTTTCAATAGGAATAATAAAAAAATTAAAGTTACACGAAATATAATACCAGAATAAAACAAAACTTAACCAAAACAAGAAATCACAAAAAAATCTAACCAATCTACTACTCGAATAAGCGAATAGAACGAAAGAAAAATATGAATTAATAATAAACAGCAAATACCCACATAAAAATTAACAGTAGATCAAAAATGTATGAAAATTTACAAAACCGTCAACATCGTCTGCCATTCGGGTCAGTATTCATCGTTAAGCTAATAAAAAAAAATATTTAAGTCCAAAACAAAAGAAAAAAAAAGAACAGTATCAGCTTGAATCATTTGATCGCATACAAAGTAGAGCCGTTCGAATCGTTGGGGACCCAGTGATCTGTGAAAGGCTTGACACTTTGGCTTTGCGTAGATACGTCTCCTCGCTGTGCGTTCTCTATCGCATTTATCATGGGGAGTGTTCTGAAGAACTGTTTGACCTGTTACCTGCCGCCGAATTTTCTAACCGCACAGTACGTCACAAACTTAAATATCATCCACACCACCCATATAGTGCCACGCACTCCATTACTGTGCGGCTTCGTAGGAACTTCCTTCCACGCGCCACTGAACTGTGGAATGACCTACCTGCGGCAGTGTTTCCAGGTTCATACGATCTGGGTACCTTCAAAAAGCGCGTCTGTCTCCACCTTGTCGGGCGGCAACGCACCTGTAGTTTCTGTGGTGTTGCAGGGGGGTTGCGGGGTCGTGGGCGCCGGTAATCACTTACCATCACGTGACCCGTACGCGAGTTTGCCTTGTCTTTTCCATAAAAAAAACTTACCGTTAAAGTAACCGGCTTCGTCATTCACGACGGCCACATGAAGTCCTATGGGATCGTGACCCACCGCCATGAAGAACGCTACCACTTCTATGATGGGGAATAGCACGGAGAATATTAGTCCACTGAAAATAATACAATTTTCTATATTTATAAGTTTCGCGCTGCATCTCGCACGTAGCAGGGTAGGCAGAGGAAACTTGGGGACCCAGTGTTAACACACTCAGCCGCTCTGCCTTGTTACCATGAGGGAAGTAATGAAAATATTAAATATTTCATTCCATTGAGTGAAAATCGAACCCACAACGATCGCGTTTACATTAACACACTTGTGCTCCTGCGCCATGACGGCCTCGCAAAAGTTAGAGAATAAACATAAAAGTTTTATCTTCATTTTCCTTAAAAAATGTTTCAGAATTCTATCTTATATGAAAATTATAGTTATCAAATTTTATTACAGTTTTTGAATATACCGCAAACTCCGATGAATCATTAGAAAAAAACTATTAAAATAAAATAAAAAAACTATCTATTAATGTAGTCTAATAATATGACAACTAAATATTATTATAAAACTCACGTATAACCAAATTCCTTCCGTCATCCAACATGGCGGTCATACGTGGATAGAAAGACGGAAATATTGATACGGTACAAATTGATATTTTAATTATACGACCCTACATTTGTTACTACCGTGCATTGTTATTTAAACGATAACTATAATAATATTTATTTTTAGGGAACCTAACCTTCCATAACATGTTTCTAAATATCGTATCATTAATTTATTATAGGGAGAGACCTCGGTTGACCTTCGAAAACACAGTATCAAAGATACTGGAGGAAGATCACGTAAAAAGCATGAGGACCCCCCGGAAGGCATGTTTGAAGAGGTGGACAGTGGACGAGGTGAAAGAGGTATGTAGAGACCGTAGCGTTTGGCGCTCCGTTCGCTCTGACTACTCCGCTAGGGATAAAGCGTGAAGTTAAGTTCATCTATTATAACATATAGATTGGGCTTTAATATATGAAATAGATACAAATTATAATATTTTTTTTAGTTTCACGCCGTATGCTATATACGGGTGTATATAGAATGGTACTCCGTTCCGCATGCACCGACCAATTTTTGAGATGTGTGGTGTGTAGCGGAACTCAACACTACGCCATCTTTGAAAGAAAACTAATGTAGTTGAAAAAATATCTATCTTTTAAATAACTTACCCGGGATGCCGTGCGAATTGCTGTATACTTTTTATAAACACTGCTTTATATCGTCCTTTTTTCATGTTTTTAATGCGTTCTGGTTTTTCTTTACTCGTTAGTACCTGGAATATAGACAATTTTGATATTTAAATTTTGTTCACTTTTAATCTTCACGCTGTAACCTGCATGTAGCAGAATGGGCTGGGAAACCTCGTATTAAGACACTCCGTCCTCCACTTCCGACATGAATTCGCGATATTGTGTATTGTGTGGCGAAACTCAACGCCGTATTTGAAATTGAAAATTTTCATTCCTCCGAATCGGACTTGAACTGACAACTATCGTGCAGTCAAACACTGTGTCATTGCAAAAATATGAAATTACATTTTTACGTAAATTAATTTTACGTAAACAATACATAATGTTTCGGATGCCGCGAGAATTTTGCGACAAAAAAAACTTTTTTGTTGCTCCACAATTCCTCAAACATTCATGGTATACTGAATCTGACCTGATTGTTATAGTTATATAACAATCAGTTCAGATGGTCCTTTCAAACGGAAAGACAGACAGACAAACAACAATTTTAAGCTTGTCTGTTTTGGTGTCGTGGACATAAGTACATAAAATAACTTTTTTATGAAATTCCTAGCAATTTGGTTGCTTAACATACTTTAAATTGATATAAATTTTAATTTATGAAACGATTTTAATAAAACAAACGGAAGCTTGTTAGAATCCAGTAGTGAAAACTGCATTTAAATCGGTTAAGTCGTTTCTGAGATTAACGTGAACAAACGAACAAACAAACATATATTTTTTTTTAAATCATTGTTTTGTTGTCAATTATATAATAATAATAAATATATTAATAAATGCCCCCAATAATAGTTTTTCTGATAAATGTTCCATGTACCGACACCGATATTATTATTATTATTTTTACCATTTTTGTTCTCCCAAGAGATTGGGGTACGTTAGCCAAAAATTGCGAGCACATAGCCAAGCAATATTTGGGTGGAAACTTCAGCTATCATTTTTTATTACTATTATTACTAGTAAGAAACCCTGACAATAAGTTAATTATTTGATGATAAGAATTTCCTAACTATACGACATGTATTCAAGATTGCAGCTTTCTGTAAAAGAATATAACTTAACCGGTGCATTCCTATAGTTTCCAGACTCGTGTGTAGCGTATGAGGTATTACTCCGGTTGATGAAAGAACTATTGGTACTGTGGTGACAGATTGAACTTTCCAT
>JAATLQ010002329.1:0-34568 GCA_013421005.1 Heliconius erato x Heliconius himera
CCGTCACGAGCTCGAACTCGAGCACGCGACGAGCATATAGAGACGAGTCCGCGTGAATACATCACCCGCCCCTCCCCGCCCCGCCGAACAAGGCTCATCCTTGTTCGCTCGTCGAGTGCTCGAGTTCCCGACGCTCTACATAGCTTGCCAGTGGGGGGTGCAACGCCTCCTGCCACCATGATGCGCAGTGCCTGGAACTAGCGATTAAAGAATAGGCTTAGGGATAAAATTATCTTTTAAACGCTCATCTCCTCTGTTTGTACTCCTGTACCAAGTCCTCTCTACGTAACCAAATTCAATTTCATTGTACTGTTATCGGCACCAAAGTAAGTAGTATGTTTTTGAAATTACCTTATGATACTTTTAGACATAATAAGATATCTTAAATAGGTTATTGCTATGGAAGTATTTTTTTTATTGTTATACTTCTTACTCCTACTTAAAAATAACCTTAAACTTGAAAGAAGGAGTGAGGTGTAAGGTAAAGTGAAATGTAGAGAATCCTCTCTATCGTGACATAAGAGAACAGAATTTGAAGTTAACATTCAAATTCTGGTTTTCATGTACATTTCTCCGCTCTGGTAAGACAAAATAGCAGCGGGGTTCAGTTCCATCACCTGAAATTCAAAGTTTTAAACTTCAGTGGAAAGTGGAGAGTGTATTGCTTAGATTGCTCTACGCATAGCAATGAAATGTAAAAAATATGAAATTTAACTCTTAAGAAAAAGTTACCCAATAAAAATATAATAATAATAACCCAATGTAAATTGATTTGACATCAATAAATTTGATCGGTGGTATTTCCAATATAACAACCATTTGTGGAAAATCCACTAACAATGAATAACATTGAAGTTCACAATATAATATAATTTCATTTTATTAATAGCAACACTATCACAGTCTCGTAAAAAGCAAGGCCAACCTGTTGTGGCTTTAAAAGGTTAAAGCCAGTTCGATCCAAGGTCGGCCTGCATTAAACTATTTGTAAATTCTTTTATATATTTAATATCTTTATTAAATATATAAAAGAATTTAGAGTGTACACACATGTATGCTTTATATTAAATTGTGAATTTATGTAAATGTGTTGCGTAATATTGTTATTTTTAGTGGTACAATTTTTTTTTAAATGAAAAGTCATAGTATATAACGATAGGCTATTTAAGAAGTTCAATTTCATGGTTTCTTTTGTTATTATCAGTTGTGCAGATATTGAATAAGCACGACTTATTTACTTTTGAAATTTTTACGTAATTAAAGTTTTACTATTATTCAGTATTTCGTTGAGATTAATATGAAAGCGTGCATGCTCGTCTTTAATTATACAAATGTTTATAGAATTTGTTCAGTTAAAACAAGCCTATAGTTGAGATAGAATATTCGCGATGTTCCTATCAATTTTTTGAGACATTGTGTTTCGGATCTAAACGCCGCTCTTTGTATTGTTATAAGATAGACAAAATAAAAATGATTACATTCCCCGTGAGTATGTATCGAACTCCCAACCAGTTCAATAAAGTAATAACGGTCGCGCCCCGCCCACAGAGCATAGAGCAGCGCATCGTGGACGAGTACCAGCGCATGCGCAGCGACGCCGCCTACCAGCGCGAGAGGCGGCGCGTCAACTACCTGCACCGCAAGCTCACGCACATCAAGCGCATGGTGCACCACTACGACCACCTGGTGAGTTATACAACCTGAAAAGGCCGAGGTTGACCTTCGAAAACATAGTATCAAACATACTGGACGATGGTCATGTATGAAGTATGAAAAAGTTGATGACAGTTGAGTTTGAGACCGTAGAGTTTGACTCTCCGTTATCTCTGACTACCCCGCGGATACAGCGTAAACCTAGTATAGAATAGTATAAAAATTTGAAAGTCCCAAGTGATCTGACAACTAAGCCATACATTCTTATTAAGTTACATCGTTCGATGTTAACATCTCTGGAAAGATTTTTACATTTTTATATCATCGTTACTAAATATTGATCATATTGGTAAGGAAGAAGGATATTTACTAAATATTTTTTATTATTCTAGTGCTAAATAACTCTTTAAAATGCGAAAAGTATCATCTAATCATATTCTCGCATTTGTAATGTTTATAAGATTATTTTAATCTGACGGTAGTCTTATCAGTGAGACGATGATATTATATGTATATGATTATGCTTGATATGGCCTCATCTAATCTAGATAACTGTGACTGTGCACAAAATATAATATAAAACAAGATATGATAAAACTTCAAACAATCAATGGAAGGTCAAATTCTATTATTTTCGTAATTAAAAAAATCTTCCTTATGTATAAATTATTATTTATAATAAATCTTAAATAATCGTCAATAAAAAAAATCGTCTTGTCGTTAAAAATTTGCATGAATTAGAAATTATTGATTGTGTAACGAAGCAATTCTAATTTGATAGAAAAATTCTATCAAATAAAAACATTGCTTCATTTGTAATATACCTTTTCAAGTCTGTAACACGATTAAAGGACTATGGGCATATTTCAGTAAGTATTGTAGTATTGGTTTAGAAAATTAAATAAATTATGAAAGTACTAACATACGATTAGGTGACAAGGTTCCCCGTTTACCAAAAATAATAATTGTATGAATAAAAAAAATTTACAATCACTTTCGATTTTAATTTACTGTTGTATTATTTGAATGTTGACACACATGTGCTTGTAATTTTCCATATATTGAGGATATTGACGTATTTTGTATCGCGTCACTAGTAGAATGTGCATTACGTAAATGAATGTTTATACTAAAATCTAGTAATCAATATTCACAAGAAAATGTTGTTTATTATATGTTATTGCCATTTATGATGAACTATTAAAATATTGTGAAATTACAACATCATTTAGCTGGAAATGTACGGATTTCCTATTTAAATTTCCAATGGTGGTTATAAGGAAAATATTTTACACTCAGTTATTATTATAATACTATCCATTTATGCTCATTTCGTTTAATTTCTCATAAATATAATAAATTCGTAATAAATATTTTCAAAACAATTCCACAGTAGACGTTGATATTTATTTTCCCGTTTACATTATATTGTTCTTATGATGTTTACGTTCTTTTATAAGTCACGTTTTGTTTTTCTCCTCGTATATTGATATAAGCAGTTACTCATCACTTTTTTTTTATAAATAAATAAATATATTATAAAGTAGCAATGTACTTTTTGTATATATTTTTTCTTATAATTTACATAGTTATCAAGGTTGTAATATTTAAATTGTTTGTTTCTTCTGAATACTTATTCTGATTTAACATAAAAAATACATTGAACATAGATTTATTGCATGTTGAAGTTCAAAGACGAGAAAGTTTAAAACCTAGAGAACTTTCAATTATAATGTATAAACATTTTAATATGTCATAATACGTGCCAGTTGTGGGTTCGATTACCACTTGTGGGATTCGCTTTAATTATTTTGTTTTCCTAATTCTGGTAACAAGACAAAGTGAGGCGTTAAGTTTTCCTTCGCCTATAACATCTAATATCTCGAAAAGTGGGGAATGGAATGTCTCAATACTAGGCATCCACCGAATTAACTCTCTACAATGTGCAGGATACAGCGTCAATAAAAATATTAACAAATTAAAATGGCATATATCACATTAAATAATATATTTAACTTAAGTTTTGTCAACTTCCAGCGCAATCCGAAACCGGAGCGAGTTTCAACGGCAAGCACGACGCAAGCGTACTGACACTCGAGTTACTCGCCGCCCGCCCGATGCCTCTAACACTAGTGACCTGGTCTAGAACACTTTGTGCCGGGACTAGAACTTTTATATATCTATTATATTGAGAACCGTACGGCGATTTTACTATATTATATGTATATATTTGGATATATATATGTGTGTGTGCCGTATATGTGTATAGTGCATTTGTATTACAACTACCTTCATATGTACAACCAGTGTGTACATGCCTTAACAACTTAACTATAGGTATAGAGTTAAATTTTATTTATATATACATATATGTATCTACATACATATACGGCTTATATATATATGTATAGAAAAAAAATACAAAGTTAAAATATTCAGTGCACGCCAAATTGCATTATTGTAAATGTGTGTATATTAAAACGGGGGATAGTTTTAAGCTCGAGATTCCTATGTATGCCTTATCGACCCGGGACGTGAACGTACAACTATTGATAGTAACGTAATTGTGCTAGTTTTTTAGTATTGGTTAACGTTTTTTATATGTAAATGTGAAAAAATGATATTGAGTACGTCTTGTAATACAGTGTAACGACTATTCTGTAACGACACTCGGGCGTTTTGGGGTGTTTTAAATAGTGGTTGTTGAATTAAGTGAAAATATTATTGCCCATTTTAGTATAGTTTTTTAAAATAAATATCATATGTTCATAATAATATCAAATAAAAAAATGTGCAAATTTTATATATAACACAATTTTACAGTTATTTCAGATACACAAATCATGTATACAAATCTTTTTTTTTTTGTTTTTAAGATCGAAAATATATTTAAACCAACCATTGTATGCAAACGCTTTCAGGATAATGTCGTTCAATCGAGTGACGTTATATAGAGTTTACACTGTATTAGAAGTGTGCGCGTGTACACACATACGCGGTCTGCCCGTTTGGCAGTGCCTTGTTGTTTGGTCAAATTATTATTTAGTTAAAAAAAATTGTTATATTGCAGCTGATTACGTTTAGTTTTACGGTTCTTCCATTAATTTTTAATAAAGGAAAAATAAATAGTTAAAACGATATATGAAACACCAAGCGGGGACACAGATCTTCGTCGTTTACCGGATATGAGGGCCCATAATGAATTATAAGAAAACATTTATAATAATACCTAGCTAATTATTATATTATTACATATTTTCGGACATTAACTGTATTTAATGTATATCAAACTTTATTTTTTTACCATTCGCTTGTGGTGTTTAGCTACGTCTGCAATGTTTTGAGTAGAGCGGCGCGGAGCTAAACACTGCAATATAAGGTTAAATATTGTACCATAATGTTATTTGCTATTGTTAGTAATAAAGGATCTTGATTGCGACACACATGTAGGTCCTTTTGTTTTTTATCGATTGGTTTTTATAGTGTAAATAACTGAATACTTATATTATATATATTTTAATATCAGATAAGTACATAATAGTCCAATGGTATGTTTGTTCGTCCACACTTTTATTCTACACGAGAAAAAAAATATTGCCGTCTGTTATTGTTGTCCAAATGAATTTCGCTTTTAACTAAATTGCCAAGTTTTTCTTTTTTTTTTTATAAATTCCTTTAAAAGGATGGAGTGGGGATTTTTGCAATTTTAGAGTCAATTTAACTGAAATGTGAATTTTGTATCGTCGTAATTCGATGTCTGTGACAGCTCTTGACTGTTGACCTTTTGACACTATTCCATTGTATAGAAGACTATACATGCATATATCTTAATATTTACTCAACTTCAGTTTACCAAAACAATGTTATTTAATTTTTAAATAAAATTTTTATAAACTAATGAGCTAATTCAATTGTCTACGTATAAATAAAAAAAAATTGTCAAGACGTTGTCAGAGAATAGTCGAATAATGAAACTTTGTCTATTATACATCCCTTATCGTCGGATTGGAGAGTAAATCTGTTAAATTTGTTTTTTGTCGTACTGTACATTTTTTATCCGATAGAATAAAAACAATACAAAATCGAAACATATAGTAAAGAATAAAAATAAATTTTTAAAATTGCTAAATCTTTTAGATAAAATATGTTTTTTTCTTTTAAATGATTTTTGTCTCCTCTGAGATTTTTCTCAATAGGATTTTAGCAGGTTTACACTCTAAACTGACTTTACAATTTGTTTAACAGTCCATCCATTTTTTAACGTTGGACGTTCATTGTGTATGCGTCTTGCCCGGCTTGCATTCTGTAAATATTAACTGTAATAATAAAAAAATATATATATCATGTTTCTTGTTAAATTTTACTATGGGTAGTGTAATATTCAGTTTCTCTTTTATTCTTAATATAATTAATATTATTATTACTATATATTTGTTCTATTATTTCCGTCCGTTTGTCTCACTGTTGCGTTGTAAATAAAATATCTGTAAATTATATATCATTTCTTGATGTCACAAAAGAAGAGAAAAAAAAGAAACAATCTCTCGAAAGGTCTCGATGATAAGTATTAAAGCGACAGTGAGGTGAACGTGTTCACGTGAATGTGTGGAATTTTGCCAAAATTATAAATAAATGTCGATAGTTTTAATTCGCAAAACAGCTTATTATTACACCCGCGTGAGTTTTACAGGGGATTCCAATAACGTTATGTTTTATTTTCTTACAGACCACTCATTAAAAAAAAATATGATGAAAAAAATTATGTATATTTTTTTTAGTAAGTGCTCTGCAAAAAAGTTAAACCAGGTATTTGGCGTCTCTTGTATAAGTAACACAGATGGAGTAGGTCCGTTTGCGAATCAAGGTATCGATTTTATATTTAATTAGTTTTTAACTGCTATAAACGTCTCGAGCTAAAGTTAGCAACAACCGGCCAGTGTTGAACATCCACTAGATACTAAGATATTCTGGTCCCTTTTCAACCCTCCAGTTCACAATAAAAATATACTTATGTTAGTCTCCATAGCGGTCTTTTCCACCTTTACGAGTATATCCCTGGTTTTCTTGATCTTTCTATCCAATTTTCGAATCTTATTCGCTTTGAATCAAATTTTATCTTAAAATTATAGATTTTTTTAAATTTTATTTCTTTTGTCAATTTTCGAATCTAATTCGCTATAAATTAATTTTTTACTTAAATAAATTTATTACTATTTTATTTTTTTATCGAAATCAAATTTTGAATTATTAATTTTCTCTTTACCAGGGATATTTAACTCGCTTTGACCGCATGTATGAAAAGCCGTCTTTCGTATTTTGTCCTGAAACTAACGTCCATATTTGAAAATGATTTAGCGTTAAGTAATTCTGATTTAATCTCTGAAGTGACAATTAAGTTTTTGTCCAAACTTTTTTTTTTAAATTAATAAATATTTTTTAACTGCTAACTGTCAAACGTGGGTTAATGAAAATGTAGTCTCTTATTCTCATTGGCTTTTTAAGCCGAGAGGCTAAGCTGACTTTTTAGAATAATTCCTTAAAGGTTCAATCATTCAAATTTTGTAGATACATGTAAATAACAATAGTACATACGACTAAATAACTATTGGATATAGCAGGATTTCCCGGAGTAGGAATCAAACTTACAATCGTTGCGTTTACAGTACGACGACGACGACGGTCACTTAACTTTTTAAAATTAACATGAAGTATTTTAAACTGTACAATTTTGTTTAGAATACTTTTTGCTAACGACTTGATTTTAAATTGACATATAAATAATCTCATCTTGTAGTTAATATTAAAATGATAGATTACATTTTCAGTAACAGCGTGTGGTTTTGGTTTGCAATTTCAAACGTCCTAGCCGTGCAATGATTGTTTTCATTCAATGTATATTAGATTACAAAAGGACAAGTTGAATATGTTTGACGAAAATAATTTATTGTATGAAATGACATTTGTCTATCTAATGACGTTTGACGCCATCTTTGGTCTGGACTGTCATGGCGTCCTCGGTCAACAAGAAACTATTTATGTTCACGTCACCTATTTGACACGTACACTTATTTGTTATGTATTAATAATATATATTAATATTATAATATATAGTTTGTGTATATTTATTATACGACTAGTAAATTCATTTTGAGATAGATTACGAAATCTTGTTGGTCGATGTTGTTTCAGTTAATTTTGTCAATTATTAGCAGGGGTGTTAGGGATGTAACATTTCGGATGCGGATACGAATACGGATATAAGAAAAACACTACATTGTTTATGATTATAGTATTTTTTTATTAGGTTCAAATTATTTCAGTAATATTCATAAATATTAGATTTATGAGGCATTTAATGATTATTTTGGCATGTAATTTATTAATTCCATTTTTTTATATTCATTCTATTCGAGGTGTTCTGTTGGTCTGATTTTTAGAGCAGACAAAATCAACAAACTCATAATAAGACTCATTTAGACTCCGATACAATATTGGACCAAAAACATTTCGGATTCGGCTACGGTTACAATTTTATTTGTTTCGAATATCCGATTATTTCGATTACGGTTACGGAGCTCCATAACATCCCTGATTATTAGCTTTCGTTTCGATTGAACTCAGTCAATTGTATTGTACGTAAATATTAAATATCGGTCAATTCACGCGAAAATGTTGCTTGTTTGCTGATACGTTTGTTTTATTTATCATTTTACTCATTTAAATGCTCAATGTTACGGTCATGATATTAGATTAAACTTCGCTTCGGAATCTTTAATTTATTATTTCTCTCTATTTATTATTTTATTTCATTCGTTCTTTCCATAAATTAACACTAAAATTTAACTAATGTCACTTGTATTTGAATAAACTTCTATATAGATCGTCATTACAAACATTGTTAGTGCGAAACCGTGTGTTCTTGTAAATGGCGACCGTTGAAAATGTTATTGTTACCAGTAGTAAAGTAAGCATCGATTGTTTTATATAATTACTGTCGGTTAATATCGTATGTTATTAATCGTTTTTTTTTCTCGAGAGGAGGATAATATCTTGTGTTAATAGAAACTGTTAATATCGGAGGACATTGTAAAAATGCATTCCATTATTCTGAGTTTTTGCTTAGCACTGTTCATTGATGCACTCCGCGTGAATTTTATAATCTATAATTTCTAAATGAATTATACACACATCATGTTTGTCATCTAAAAATCGATTTTATTTACCAATTTTTTTCTATACGGATACGAGGTAAAACCACTTAATATTTTAATATTCACAATCATTGTCTCCATTTTAGTATAATTTGTTTGTGTTAAATGTTAAATCTTATATATATTATATCTGTTTATATTATAGTGCATCAATTATGTTACAGTGTACAGACAACTCTAAAAGGAACTTAATATATTGTAAATATCTTCTATAAATCACCATCGATAATCCTGTCACAGAGGGCGCTGTAAAACGTCACCCGTTGCCCGATTGTTACCCTGTAAGTTATCAGATGGCCCGACAGATTTGTATTTTGTCATATTTATACAGATATATCTCGGATGAAATATCATAGTCCATTGTACAGTATAGGCGATACCTAGTGTAGTGAGGTCACTTACGTTTTCTTAAATCCTAGTTAGTGATATATTAGTAATACTAATTCCCAAATGTATATTAGCGGCGGGCGCGTGACGTGATGTGACGTGACGTGGCGTGACGTCGCGCTCGCGACTGTCTTGTTGGTTGTGTTAACCCCATTGCTAATCGTAACAATGAATTTTGGCCTATTTGATTTATATATTTTATCGTATCGTATCGTATTGTACCGTATCGTGGCGTGACGTGACGTGACGTGGCGTCACTGTCACGCGCCCGACCGCACCTTATACTTAACATAGCTGATATTATAGCGGCTTAAGGCGGGCGTTACGTGAAGATCATTACGTTACATAATTATTTAGATGTAGATGTTTGAGTTTGCGTATTCTGAACGAACGTTAAATTGTAAATTTGCTGTACAGTAAAAGGAAAATGGCCGCCGTCGCGCCCGCGCTCGACGGCGTTCTCGCAAGACTGTCGAATTACCGAACAACTTAAATACTATGTATTGTCTCGATGTAAATAAAGTACGAATTAGACGTTTAGGGCGCGTTAAGGGACGTAGTGTTTTTATTTTTTATGAATCGCTATATTAATATATAATATATATATACATGAGGCGGGAGGCGGGGCCCGGGCTCGGCGGCGGCCGCAACTATGCTGCGATATTTTGTGCCCCTCGAAATATCAGTGCATTATATGAGTATATGAGTCAAGATGTATAGACGATGCGGTAGTGTTATTGTGTATACAAGTGTTTATACAAGCTCGAGTCAGGCGATACTTGCCAGCCGGTTCGAGCGAACGACGACTAGCTATGAATCCTGACATCGGCTCACGTTAATTAGCTTTTAAATATTTCATCAAAATATAAAATACACAAAAAAAAATGGATAAATTCTCGACCAAGTGCTGGTTGTTTTTTAAATTATTAAAATGTAAAAAAAATTAGATTATAAACAAAGTATAGGTACAATTTATGAATTATACTTTTTCTTTTCGGCATTTCGTGTAACAGTGGAAGGGACTTAGCTTATTTGCTACTCAGAAATCAACTATATTGTATAGTAATGTTGTTTTAAGTTCGAGCATTCATCCGTACACTAGTCGAAGCGACCGGATGTATTGAATGTTCTTTTTGTGATTTCTTTTTGCTCACGTCCTCTTCCATTGCTTTTATTTTTTTTTTGTTTCGCCAACTGTCTAATTGTATAATATGATTTTGTTAAGGCAGGGTAATGCAGAAATGAGAAGAGGTACTTTTTTATTTTAAAATAGATTGAGAATTTGTTTGAATGTTTCAATTGAGTTGATTTAATCCATTCAATGGAATTGTTATGAAAGGCGCAAGAGTTTGTTGTTTTTTTTTTTTTTATATAAATTAAGTCATTTTCGATTTCAATGATTAATGAGGCAGCGATTAGTTAATAACGATTGTCAAGTTACCACAAAAACAATAGTCAAGTCGAGATTGGACTCCCTTTTGGCGCTTTGTTTAGATCACATCACGCGTGACTTGTATTAGTCTGTCAAAAGTCAAATGTAGATCGCACGGTGCATCGGCCGAAGGGAGATTGTGGGAAGTGTTGTTATAAAAGGTACCTATTCAAAATCTGGATGAACAGACTAACTTCCACTCGGATAGTAATGCTGCAATGTGCATTTACGCCATCTTCATTTTAATTTTTGAATTATGGGATCAGTGCCAAAACTTTCTTCTTGTTTAGCTCAAAAAATATATGCAATTGTTAGCATGCTTGACGAACAGATAAGTTAATTGTTTAGTTAGTCTGCCATTTTGTGAATATTTTGTTTTGATAGTAATATGTAAATCTTTTATAATATATTTGTTTACAATAAATAAATGACAACATTATAAATAAATGAAATTGTATTTTCCATTTAAACTGAAGAAAAAAATATAAAAAGAATAATATGCAATGATGTTGGATGTTTCATTTCCATTTCCTTAAGTTATTTTTCTATTTGTAACTGTATATGTGTGTAATTGTCTAACATTTTAAAACCTAACAGCTAGTATTTGATTTAGTTATTTATGTTATAACATGATATGTTGAAAAATTTTTTTTAAGTTTTCTAAAGTATACATTTAAAAAAAAAACATCCAGGTAAATCCAGCTTCACTTTGCGACACATTACTATTTAATAACATTTTTTTAGTACTTTAAATATTAAGTAAAATTAGAATATAGATTAATAAAATTAACACAAATTTTACAAAATCGCGACAGTATCAGTAAACGCGACGGACGTGTGTTAAATTTTCATTTGCTAAAGCTTCCCAGTTCTTGTGAGAAGACGAAGTGCTAAGTGCATTGGTTTCCGCCACTAAACGTGCAATGTCTCGAAAATTCGGCGGAAATTGGAGAATGAATTGACCAAACACTACGTTCTCTCTACTGACCCTGTTATATGCCGAATACAGCGTGAAGCAAAAAAAAAATATAAAGAATGCTTATATCTTGAAGAAAAGATAATTTATATCATTGAGTTTGGAACAGGCGGTTGAACTTGAGGCTGCGTTCATGAGACGAGTCTGCCATCTAAATTATTTGTCAATTATAAGGATGACTGACAACGAATTTGGCCCATTAATTAGCTATAATAAAAGAAACAAAACGTTCACAATTTGAAAAATGGAAAAAAAACCGAACATATATAATTTTGTCGTTACAATTTAAGTACCATGCAAATCTTTAGCAGCTTCAAATAGTGGAAAATGCCTTACCCAAAATTTTACCCAACATGGGCGTAGAAATAGGATGGGCCGAGTGGTCTGTGTTCACCCCAGAAAAGTCTTATGCCCCCTTCAGTAATTTTGATAGCAAAAATTACTAAATAAAACCTTTACAAGAAGAGATCTGTTAAAATTTAAAATCCAGGTCCCCTGTGAAAATTATCTTTAGGTACGCCCATGCATGGAAAACTATCTGTAAGTAAAAGCTATCAACCACATTTCACTGACAACCCATCAGCATTCCAATACAATAATAACCTACTGGAAATACTAATCTGCCTAGCAAATGAATTCAACGTTATTATTAAAAAGGCTAGGGATCATTATTGTCCCCGATAGTCATAATTAAAAAAAGAAAACATCATTTTAGATCATATCCAAAAATCATGTTGTTATACATGCGGTGGTATACGTTATTGCTTTTAAATGTTAACATAAATATATAATTATTAGATTAAAAAGTTAGCATTAAAAGTTTAAATTTAAACTTTATAACTTAACTTTAATTTATACAAGTCGAAAACCAGCAATTATAAATATATTTAAAGAAAAGTAAAATATTTTAAATATGTTATTATTAAGGAGTAAACAAAAGTAGTGTATGTAATTTCAAAGAACTGAAAAATTTACCTAATTATAATTTCCTATGCTTTGTTTTATATACTCTGTAGGTTAATTCTCGATGGTATGAGAGAATGTCAGTTTTTATAATCATAGACATTTTCTACTCTTTTCTTTTCGTTCAATGTCTATTGTCTAACTGCACACAAATCTGGATTTGAGTAATTTTTTTTATTATATTTTACTGTGAATCTTTATTAAAGTTTTAAAAAAACTGTGCATAATATCTACGCCAACATGATACATTTTAAAGACACTAAAAATAAATCGGCGTTAAGTACAAGATGGTTACAAATGACGAAACAAGAACAAATCATCGAAAAAAAGAAGATGGAAATCCAAGCAAAATTAGAAGCGCAAAAACAAGCCGCAGCTCTAGCTGCTCAAGCGAAGTTGACGAAGTATGTATTTGTTATGTATATTGTAACAGTATACCTTAAACATGTACCAATCGATTATGAAAAAGTAAAACAGTTTGTAACTTTATTCTACCAAAATATCTTTGTATATGATCATTAGTCAATGAGTGCTTTTTTTGATTACTTAAACTTTCACTAATATATTTATTTATAACAATATGTATACTGAGCGAGATCTTGGAAATATGCACATATGCATGTCTAATGCAAACTTGTTTATTAGTAAAACCTTAAACCAAAAACATATCATTGTTGTGTCGTACATCAAATAAAATATACTTGTATTCAATACTTACTTAAGTTTTATTAGTTATATTACATAGAGAATTATTGCTTTGCTGCAATATTTCATCAAAATACATTTTTATTTACACCACTAAACCATTACATTTATTCACTTGCAAAGTAAGACAGCAGGTCTCCCTAACTGAAGTTATAAACTATTATCATTTCTCGGTTCTGGTAGACAAAGTACAATATTGAGTTCTGCCATTGTCAAGGTGTCTCAAATTCAACCAGAAAGCAGGGAATGTAGTATCTGGAAACTAGGTTCTCTTTGTATACTGCTATTTGTGGGATAAAATGTGATGCAGAAAAAGAAATGGTTTACCATGATGTTTCTATAAATAAATTATCAATATTTATTGGGAAATAGTAGTTATTAAAACTATTTAGTATTTTAAGCCAGACCTTCATTATGTTATAAAACCTAAGAATTTTTTTGCATATATATCCAACACTAGTAGTACTATCATGGAATATGAAATTTGGATGGTTCAAACATGGTTTTAATCCCCTGTCACAAGTTGGGAATTGGTTGTTTTACCACTAGGTTCCCTCTGCCAACATTGCTTTGGGGTACAGAGTAAAGCCAGACACCCCTAAATCCTATTAACTTATAAGCACATTATAATAATATTATCGAATGATATCATTTATTGTGATATAATTGAAATTGATCCAGTTATGCAATTTAGATCTCAAAGTTATAAAAAATATTTGGTCAAAACTTTTCATCTAAATAAGTAAAGAACACAAAAACATTTTGATGAATCTTAAAAATAAGTTTTATTGTAATTACTTTTAATAACATTATATTATGAATTATGTACTGATCATATTTAATTTTTTTTAATTAGCCCTGCAACAAGTGAAGAATCAGGGTCTTCTAATATTTTTTCAAATGATGGAAGTTTTATGAGTCAGTATAAAGCACTACTGGAGAAGCAAAGTAAGGAGAAACAAGTTAAGGAGGCCAAGGAAAAGCAAGAACAAGAAGGAATTAAGAAAAATAAGAGCGAACATAAAGAGAAACCGGACACAAGCGTGAAGAAAGAAGAGCATGATAGTGATGAAGCTTATCATCACAATGAGAGAAGATCTGAAAGAGGATCCAGGTAATCCTGTATTTACTAAAATGTTGCATAGTAGTTAGTGTATGAGTATATATACCGTTAATATTGTCCATTATCTTTAAGTATCCTGCAGTAGAGTAGGCACAGCAAACCAATTTTTGACACATTGTCTTGAATGGCAAAAGTCAATATCTTGCTTTGTATTGTTAACAGAGTGAAAAACTGAAAATAATTAAATACCAATTGAACCAGGGACTTACACATGTACTTAGGAGACATCTGGTCCAGTGTGCTTTTCTCCACGAAACTCACTGGAAGGGCAATAAGTTCGGGCGATTGTAACATCGGACAGGGTTACTATCTTATACACACTGGGTCCTAACCTACATACCTTCAGGAAATGGTGCTGCGGTAGTGCTTTCTGCAGAGCTTCAGAATTAGCTCCTTGAAGTTGACCGTCGCTCTGACCGCTTGATGAGGAAACTGTTCTTAGAGACGTCTCCTTGCTGTCCGTTCTCTACAGTGTTTACAGCTAAAGGCCACAACACGGCGGTCTTATCAATACATTATAATTTATATTAATTTTATGCTTCATAAAATATGTATTAATATTGCAATTTTACATTACAGAGACCGACATCGCCGCTGGAACGACAGAGGACGTCATCGACAGCATAGTCCCACGACTCCTGTAGTGGAGGATAGAAAGAAAAACTTGGATACTTCAAATATCCCTCCTCTTATGCAACTATCTGTTAGACCTCCTGACGACCATTCCCCGCCTAGCTCCCATACCAGTCGATGGGAGTCCCACGATGGACCTATGATTGATGATTATGATCATGATGACTATGATCATGATGATCAAGATGATAATTCTCAAGACAATCCAAATTCTGATTCATCAATGGGACAAAGTTCTATGAGTTTTCCACCAATGGGTTGTGGACAGGGTTTGATGGGTCCTGGTTCTATGGGGCCTGGCCCTATGGGAGGTGGACCTATGGGTGCCGGTCCGATCGGCCCTGGACCGATGGGTCCCATGGGCCCCGGCCCTAACATGCCGCCAGGTCCGTGTCCTCCAAATTCAGGCCCAATGATGGGACCTGGGCCCATGCCGCCCATGCCACCACCTTTTATGAATCCTAATTTCCCGATGCCCCCTAATTTTATGGGACCAAATGGCCTATGTGGTCCAATGCCACCCATGTGTGGTCCTAACATGCGCGGACCAGGACCAAATGGCCCTATGCCACCATTCTTCCCACCATTCTCCAATCAAATGCCAGGACCAAATGGTCCACCTAATGCCATGATGCCCCCAAACCCTGGAAACCCACCATTTCGGCCAAACGGCCCTAACTTTTGTCCACCACCCTTTGGGCCGAATGGTCCAAGTTTCGGCCCCAACGGTCCAAATCCGCCTTTCATGGGACCTAATTCGATGTCGGATTGCAAATCCTTAGATATACCACCTCCTGAACCGATGAAGCTACAGAACATACCACCTCCCATGCCCATGCCATTGAATCACATCCCGAAACCCAAGGACATGGAGCCATGCAACATTCCGGCACCACCAATACCAAATCAAGGTAACAGTTTGTCACGTTTTTTTTTAAATTATATATCAACTGGTAGAAATAATCAGATTGTTAAGTTAAACTATTTTATCAATTTTTTTTTAAGATTTTTCGTGTTGTCTACAAATTTATTTATATAATTTTTAAAAGTCATATTTAATAATGGTAGAATTATTAAGATTACAGAATTATTTTTAATTAATAGAAGAGTAGAGAATTATTTTTCTTGATAAATTTAGTGAGACTGTAAAGTTAATGTTGTGGAGTCTACTAACTTTGTTCATATAATCGGTAAAAAATATTATAAACTAGGAGGCCGGTGGTGGCGCAGCGGCACGAGGTGTGACTGCAAAACCTACTGGTTGTGGGTTCGATCCCCACTCGAGGAGATGAAATAGTTATTTAAATTTATATTTCCATTTCTTCGCTCTGGTGTCGAGGTTAAGCGCGGCGTTGAGTTCTGCCACTCAACACGCAATGCCTCCAGAATTCGGCAGAAAGTGGGAAACGGAGTGTCTTAACACTAGGTTCCCTCTGCCTACCCTGCTGTGTGCATATACAGCGTGAAGCCATTTTTTTAATTTTTTAACTAGGAGATCTTAAAGAGATCTAGAGATCACATAATGTAACAAACTGAGCATGAGCTCACTGTATTCATGAGAATACAACGAACTATAAGAATGTTTATTTTTATATAGCAAACTAATTTTAAAATTAGAGAATGGAGTATATCTGCCTACCCTGCGGGATAAAGCGTGAAACTGAAAAAAACTAAGTAGGTTATAATACAACTAACTAAGTAAATGAATACAGTCGATAATAATAAATAAATAATTATTATTATGAGGGTCAAAATGGGCTATAATATATCTGAATAAATGAGTATAGTCAGTAATATAAAGAAAATTTAAATGGGTTATACTCGTAATAAATCAAATTGGGTAAATTGGTAATTTGGGCAATGGGTTATGGGGGTCCTAAAGACAATATGTATGACACGTGGTGTGCAGTTCTCTCTCCAGATGTGGCGAGTGCAGTGCGCCGTGCGGCTGTCGAGATAACGGCTAACGGCGACCAATGGGAACAAGCATTGAAAATACAAGACAATATGTGGTAAAACCACTCAAATTTGATGAACGAACTGAAACAAGGATACTGTATTCATTTTTATTATACATATATATACAGTTATCTAGTTTTTGTAACCCTATTGGTTTTATTATAATAATTATTGATATAAATGATCAATGTTTATCGATAAAGCTTTGGACCAGTAGCGTTGCACAACTACTTTTCAGGATTAATCAGTTAAACATAAAAAAAATTAAATATTTTCTGTTGGCGTGTTTTTTATTTAACAGCAATATGATTCCAGGTTCCTTCGTAATACCAACTCGAATGAATATAAGGCGTATCGGGAGCTGGTGAATCAAATGCGCAGGGAGAAACAACCTGAGATCAAGCCAGAAGATAAATATGAACCCGAGTTCTCTTTGGAAGACGATGATAGTAATGATAATAGTAAACCTATAAAAGAAGAAATGAATGACAGGTATAACCGCATATCATTATAGGCTTCTTGTAATCGTTATAGGCTACATTAAATTAATATTTTCTATATGTCAAAAATACAACAAACTATAAGAGTACTTAGTAAGTAGAAAACATATAAAAATTGGAATGTAGCGGGATTTGAACACGCGCCTTTTGGAAACAATCCAAGCGCTCTGAACAACTACTAAGCCTTATTTTTGTTGCTAGCATCTCTGTAGGGAGATTTTTAGTAAGTATCACACAGACCTTCTTTTTATCTTACTAATATATTAAATGTAAAAGTTTGTGAGCATGGATGATTGTTCCACTTTCACGCAATAACTACTGAACGGATTTAGATGAAACTTAATAATAATACAGCTTATATATCAAAATAACACATCTACAATTTATGCTGTTACAATTTATGTAATTTTTTTGTATTATTTGGTTGTAAAAATATAACAATAAATTTAAGCGGTCGAAGCCACGTTCGGGTCGAAAATCTTTAATAATTTTCACTTTAAAATAACTCAGCAATTCTATGACATTCTCAATTTCAGTTATAATATGTATACAAATCAAAGTAACATAAAAAGAGAGCATACAAGTTCTCAAAGTGACGAGGACGAGAAAAGGGAACGTAGAAAGAGGAAGAAGTCCCGTTGGGGAGACACACCAGACGTGAAACCTGGTACTGTAGCTACATTACCTAATGTTATGCCAGGTATTGATATTTGTTTTTTTTTAGTATTCTCATTATTGTTTAAATTCTAACTAATGTGTAAAATTTGCCACTGTAACAATTTTATATAACTGTAAAAACAATGATAACTTAAGCTTATTACTCATTTCAAGAATATGTCGACAGCCTGTACAAGTAAAAGGACATGTCAGAAAAGAAGGTTGCAGGAGAATGAAATAAAGTTTAATTTCTAATTATTTTTATTTATTTTTATGTATTTTTATAATTTTATTTGTTTAGAATGAATAGAGAGGCTAGTCGTGGCGCAGCCGCACGAAGTGTGACTGTAAAGCAACTGGTTGTGGGTTCAATCCCACTCGAGGAGATGAAATATTTACTTAAATTTATATTTCCATTACTTCGCTCTGGTGTCGAGGCAAAGGGAGGCGTAGAGTTCTGCCACTCAACACGCAATGCCTCCAGAATTCGGCAGAAAGTGAGGAACGGAGTGTCTTAACACTAGGTTCCATCTGACTAACCTGCTGTGTGCAGGATACAGCGTGAAGCTGATTTGATTTTTTTTTTATTCATATTGATATTCTCTTGTTTGCTGCAAAATCATTTTATTTTGTTAATAAAGAGAAATTATTTAAAATGATTAAAACATTAACCAAATTACAGGTGCAAGTTTAGCTAAAATAGATGAAGAGGGGTTAAAATTAACAAATGTGAACCGCAACAACCACGCTTTGATGCAATACGCCATGACTAATTATGGTACAACTAATTTAAGCGTTGAAGATTGGAAGAAATGCGAGAACAACTTTAAACTCAATTTGTTGTATCAGGTATGATGATTTACTTTACATTTTTTTCTTTAATTTCCAGCTTTTGGCAAGGTAAACAGAGAACACCTACTGTACAAGATGCTGTTCTTCGTTTTCCATCCGAATTCGAGATATTAATGTGATTATAAGTGTTGAATGATAGAGTCAACGTCGCGTTTTGTTTTGCTAGAATCGGAAAATGAAATTTTGTAACCCTCGAACTTACGACCATCGCGTGTGCGTACAAAAACAGAAGCATTGTGGCATACAATTTCCATTACATTATTTTTATATGTAATCTTATATTAATTAGTTTATAAAACAATATCGTGACTTGGAAACCTTGCAAGTATTTAGAACATTTATATAATTAAATATAGATTATATATTAGTGATATTCAATTGAATAATCGACTGGTTGTAGGTTCGATCCCCACTCGAGGAGATGAAATATTTACTTAAATTTATATTTCCATTTCTTCGCTCTGGTGTCGAGGTTAAGCGCGCAGAAAGTGGGGAACGGAGTGTCTTAACACTAGGTTCCCTCCCTGCTGTGTGCGGGATACAGCGGGAAGCTAATAATAATAATAACACATTTTGAATGAAACTCCTGTTCACTTTATTGAAGTTACCCTTACCTTATGTATTATTTATAGGACATGTTAAAGAAGAGACAGGAAGTGGAGCGGTTGGCGGCGGCCGGAAAACACAAATATGAATATGACAGCGATGAAGACACTTCCGACGGAACATGGGAGCATAGGTATGTATATAATTGGAACGTCAATGAAACACGAAGTTGGAAGCCAGACTATTTATTAGTGCATACCCATTATACGATATATAATATACCCACACTACATTTTTCCTCCTCTAATTTAACACTAATATACAACAAGTACAAATAACTGATACTTTAACAGTGAATAATATAATAAAATTTTTAACCTAATAAATTAAAAAAAATAAATTAGCTTCACGCTGTATCCCGCACACAGCAGGGTAGGCAGAGGGAACCTAGTGTTAAGACACTCCGTTCCCCATTTTCTGCCGAATTCTGGAGGCATTGCGTGTTGAGTGGCAGAACTCAACGCCGCGCTTGACCTCGACACCAGAGCGAAGAAATGGAAATATAAATTTAAGTAAATATTTCATCTCTTCGAGTGGGGATCGAACCCACAACCAGTCGGTTTTGCAGTCACACCTCGTGCCGCTGCGCCACGACCGGCCTCAACCTAACCTAATACTTAGTAATATTTTATAAATTATGTAATCTCAAAATTTTTTAATACTTTACAAATAGCCTACAGAACACAATACATAATTATTACTTATAAATTAATTTAAATTTTTATTTCTATTATACGCTCGCAGAGCTCGCGCGGAAGCGTTTGGTGGTGGAAGACTCGGGGAGCGGGTTCTATTACGAATCGTGTCTTTTTTGCCATATGAATCCGATTCCGCGGGGGACCACGGCATCTTTAAATGTAGCTTCTTCCTCATTATTTGTCTTGAACTTGAAAGTCCATAGGTTTGCCATTAACCTCCACCGTAATTATATAGGGCACATCCCCTGACCCGTCCACCTGCACATTATAAAAGTCCTCGCACTCACCATCACTAATATATGTATGCGTGGACTCCTCTCGTCAAGTGGCACCGACCCGCCCGATGGGCCCCCCGCAGCGCCAGCAACGCTGCGAGCCGCCGCCCTCGGTCTCGCGCCCCGCACTTCCGCCCGCGACCAGCTCGCTCGAAGCCGCGCTCACCTCCGCGTGTCGCTCGGCTGCCTCCAGTGCCAGAGCCAGCTCCACCGCCCACTTTATATTTAATGTTTCTTTCGGCAAATTTCGGCGACCTCATCGCCTCGTTTGCTAACCCTGATACGAACTGATCGCGTAAATTTTCTGCTAAATTCACTCCGAAATTACACGTTGCAGCTAGATGTTTTAAACTTTCCAAATGCTCGGTGAGTGGTTCGCCGCCATTTTGCCGACGCAGACGAAACACGTGTCGCTCCGCGATCTCTGAGCGTTGCGGTTCTAAATGTTCGGACACTAGCTTATTCAATTCCTCGAACATTTTCGACTCCGGGTGTGATGGTGAATACAAGTCGCACATAAGAGCATACGTCGCTTAGGCAACCACCGTAATGAGCAATGACATGCACAGTTCTTTTTTAATTTCATTTAATAAAATATATTATTTAACACGTCTAATGTATGCTGGCCACTGTTTAAAACTAATGTCAAATGGTTCTAACTTTCCGATAGGCATATTTAAACACTTTTAGTCCTATTTTACTCAGTAAATACGTAAATTCGAATCTCGTCGCCAATGGAACGTCAATAAAACACGAGGTTGGAAGCCAGACTATTTATTAATGCATACCCACTGTACAATATATAATATACTCACACTACATATTTTTTATATTTCAGATCATTAAATCAATAATATATTATATGTTAATATTATAGGTCAAGTCGTCCACACAGTTAACATTTTATAATACAGCAAATAAAGCAATTTTAATGCAGATCAATATTTGAAAAATTATTTACATGTTTTTGTAATTATTCTTGTAACTTTTAGCCAAATATCATTAAACTGTAATAGAAATATAACACATGTGTGATATTAGAAAATAAAATAACTTCCTAATCAAAAACATAAATTACGCAGAAACAGTGTTAACTTGCAAAAACGTGGGTATTCCTGTATTTAAAGTACACACTGGTGTAAGTAATGATATTGAGAGAGGTAGTAAAAGACAATGATTGTGGGTTCGTTTCACATTCAAAGAAATGAATTTTTTTTTCCTCGCTTTGTTGAGCAAAACCGCGTCATTAAGTTCCGCTCGACGTGTGTGTTAACCCTATGTTCTTATCTATATGCGGGATACAGCGTGAAGCTGTAATATACAAAAAAATGTTCACCAATTCATAATATTTCAGATTGCGTGCCAAAGAGATGAACGCCACAGAGAGATGGGCGACGGAACTTACGAAACAAGCTGAGGGAAAACACCATATTGGAGACTTTCTACCACCTGAAGAATTGAAGAAGTAAGTAATGCTTTTTTAGCTTCATGCTGTATTCCGTAGTACATCGCAGGGGAGGCAGAGGGAACCTAGTGTCAAGACACTCGGTTTACAACTTTGCGCCTGAGTTTCAAGACATTGCGTGTTGAGTAGCGGAACTTAACGCCGCGCTTTGTAGTGCGAGACAATGAAAATAATCCATTGTAAAGAGTGGGAAACGAACCCGCAAGTGCTACGTTTGTAGTTAGATGCTAAGACTATGTTACGACAATATGATTAATTAATTTAACTGTATTTCTATAAATTTTTAATTAAATTATAGATTCATGGAGAAATACTCTGCAGTAAAAAGCGGAAAGGAGCCTGATCTGAGTGATTACAAAGAATATAAATTAAAAGAGGACAATGTTGGTAAGTTATATATTACAATTTTGTTAAATTAAACTCAACTATTTTAATTATAATGCGTGCGACTGTAAACGCGACGATTGTGGATTCGATTTCCACTTCTAACCAAATATTTATTTTGATTTATATATACGAAAATTACAAAGAATATCCAATTTGATTATATTCCTATTACATAAAACTGCATTAATAATTAATATTAACTATATTTAATCTAAACATCTATTGACAGGTTTCAAAATGTTACAAAAGCTTGGCTGGAGTGAAGGTGAAGGTCTCGGGGCAGAGGGGACTGGTATTGTTGAGCCTATAAACAAGTTGGTGTCATATTTCTATTATTGTTAACTAATAAATTGTCACCCATTTAACATTTTCATACACGACTCACTTTCCAATTGCTTGATGAGTGGCGGAACTGAATACCAGATCAAGGAAATTAAAATAATTCTTTCTTTTAAAGTGGGAATCGAATTCATAACCGTTGCGTTGACAGTTGGACACTTTCTCACTAGTATCATATCATATGCATAGGGTACGACGGCCTCTTGTTTTATATCATATGCATATGTACAAATACATTTTTTTAAATGTAATTATATTTATGTTGTCTGCATTTAAAAAAACAACTTCATAAAAAGCCTAAAAACGGAAAATCAAAAGCAATAGCCTAAAATGTTTGTCAAAAGTAATAATGAACAACCACAAATTGATATATTTTTATATATGATAAACGCAAATCAAACATTCTTTGCAATAAAGAGAGATTGTCAGTCGGGATTCATTTCAATTTTGCATGGCTCTTGCGAAGATTTGGTTGCTTGCAAAGTGAGTTACAACTATCAATCTTTCTATATTGCAAAGAATTGTGATCTGCTCCCAATATCGAAACCTTCATTATTCATATACAGTACGGTTGAAGAATCGTGGCTGCCTGAAAGTTAGGTTCTCTTAACTTTTGCGCATTGTTCACCCAGAACGAAAGTAATCAAAAGAAATAAAAATCCTACAATCAAATTTATGCATCCATCTACAGCTGGATAATTTCGGCCATGTCTCATAAACAGTATTGTATATTGTAAATACTTTATTCTTACTCCGAAAATCAAGATTTGTTGTGTTACTCTATTGATATATACGTTTTATTTATTAAGATTTGCTAGTGGCTAATTACATTATAAGAAAAAAAATATTATTAAACGTATTTTTTGCTTTTATGTATAGCCAATATAAAACTTAACTAACTTGACGCTTTATCCCTAGCGGGGTAGGCAGAGAGGACGGAGCGCCAAACGCTATGGTATCCACATACCTCTTTCGCCTCGTCCACTGTCATGAACCTCTTCATGCATGGCCTCCGGGTGGTCCTCGTGCTTTTTACGTGACCTTCCTCCAATATTTTTGATACTGTGTTTTCGAAGGTCAACCGAGGTCTCCCCCTACCTCTCTTGCCGCTCACTTTTCCATCATAAATCTTCTTTGCCATTCTTTCATCACTCATTCGTTCGACGTGCCCAAACCAGCTGAGCACGTTCTTCTTCATTCTCACCGTGACATCCTCGCTAGTACCTGCCATTCTTTGTACCTCTTCATTGCAGATCCGATAAGATAACAAAAAATATGTATGATATATTATAATAAATTCCAGAGCAAAGCAGCCAGTAGCCAACCTGGGGCTGGGCGCGCTGTCGGCGGACGGCGTGTGCCCCGACGACGACGAGTTCGACGCCTACCGCAAGCGCATGATGCTGGCCTACCGGTTCAGACCCAACCCGCTGGTACGGGGCCAATACACGTATTACTATATACCAATCTTGTCATTGTTTGTTTTGTTGATCACGCTAATCTCCGGAACTACTGGTTGAAATGTTTTTTTTTATGTTTTACAAGTCGTATATCGAAACAGTACACAGCGTCTGAATATAAACGCAACGGTTGTAAATTCGATTCCCATTTTGGTTAAGATGACAAAGCGCGGTGTTGGGTTCTGCCACTCAACATGCTATTTCTCGAAAGTTGTCACGCAATGTCGTGAAGATTTTTAACTTCACTCTTCACTTTTTGATGGACTGAAATGGACTATCCAACACAATTAGAAATTGTCTAAGCGTAGCTTATAGATCGGTAAAGACAAGTCGTGGCTCAGTAGCGCAATGTGCGACAATAAACCTGACAGGTTGTGGTTTCGATTCTCAGAGAAAATTAAATATTTTCATTTCTTCGCTCTGCTAACGAGGCAAAATGCGGCGCTCGGTTCCACTACTCAACACGCAATGCCTATAAAATTCGGCGAAAAGTGGGAAACAGAACTGTCTTAACGGGAACTAAATGTCTTAAGACGAGATTCCCAGGTTCCCTCTCAAACCTGCTATATGCGGGATACACCGTGACGCTAAAAAAAGGGACAGTAATTTCTGAAATTAGCACGTTCAACCAATCAAACTCTTCAACTTTAACTTACTTTTATAGATATAAAAAAACTGTTTTTCTTATTTACAGAATAATCCACGGCGGCCATATTATTAACGAAATCCTCATTAAACGCAAACAATTTCAAGACCTTAATATATTTTAATTACTTTATAAAACTTTTTAAAATGAATTTAAATGCATGTATATTTGTTCCTTACTTCCAAATTTTATATAAAAAATATTATGTAGGTGTAGTCTAATTATAAAAATTCTGTATAGCCCGACAAAAACTGTATGAAATTTGTGACTTGGTATATGTCAAACTCGAGAGTACATAATATTCAAGATGCGGGCACCGACGCCTCTTTATGTCTAACAAGTATATGAGTTTACATAAATTATCTGAAGTGTTTACAATTTCAATAATTGTTTTGTATTGTTTACTATATGCAATAAAATAAAGATTACTTTTGTATACAATGAGGCCAGTCGTGGCGCAGGGGCACGAACCGTGACTGTAGGACGCGACTGGTTTAGGGTTCGATCCCCACTTGAGGAAATGAAATTAAATGTATATTTCCATTTCTTCGCCCTGGTGGCGAGTCAAAGCGCGCCGTAGAGTTTCGCTATTCAGCTCACAATGCCTCCATAATTTAGCGTTAAGTTGGAAACGGAGTGTCCTAACACTAGGTTCCCTCTGCCCACCCTGCTGCGTGTCGCTCTAAGTCAAATCGGTCTTGATATGCCATGTTTATTCATAGATACGTAAATAAAGAGTGAAAACGGCATTTCAAGATCGATTTCAGACTTGAGACTGTTTTTTGAGACGTCATTATTTAGGTATCCAGATAAGTGATAATAATTCTTCTTATTAAAATACTGACAATAATTCATAAAGTTCTTGTCGGGTTATATGTCGTAATAATGGAAAATAAAATGCTATATGAGAATATTTTTCCTTGTGATTGTGCCCCTAATATTGAACTTATACTATTATTTGAGAGAAATTATAAAACTAATATCAGGATGATGAATAAGTATGGTATTTTTTTTTTGCTAAAATTAATAATGAATTTATAAATTTCATCGTCTGTATTGTATTGTTAGTTTTTCATTAACTGATTACTTTAAACTTTGACTTCAGCGTTGAGTTCCGCCTTTCTCACTCAATGTCTCAAATATTATATATTTTTGGCACAAAAAGTTTTTATTATTTTGTCTTTTAAATCATATATTAGTACATATAATATGTATAATAACATTATTATAAACGACTAATGTTTAAAGTTGTAATGTATCACATTATTTCTTTAGCACCTATTTAAAATTTATAATATTGAGCTATTGTTATTTTTATATATATTTAGCAACACATTGTTAAATTAATATAAATTAATGCTGTAATTTTAGTTAAGTAAGCTGAGGAGAATTGACATTGGGACACTACAGACAATATTTTATGAATATATTTCGAGATCGTCATGACGCACCGTCTGACTGTAAACGCGACAGTTTTTGGTTCGATTCCCACTCGGGGGAATTAATTATTTTTACTTCCTCGGAGAAAACCAAGCGAGGTATTTGGTTCCCCCCTCATTAACACACAGTATCTCGAAAATTCGATCGCAGGAAGGGCGACGAAGTGTTTTTGTAATTCTAGAATGCTTACCCTGCTATATGTGGGATACGGCGCGGCGTTAAATTTAGGAAAGATTAATATAAAGCAAATAATTCCTAATCATAAGGCAAAGCGCGGCGTTGAGTTCCGCCACCCAACACGCAATGCCTTCAGAAAAGTGAGGAACGGAGTGATTTTTTTAAATAATGCCTATGCATACTATGATACGATTTCGTTTCCAAGTACAATTTAATATTATATTTCACATTTAAATGTACATATATAGTGTAACTACTAGTTAGATTTTATTATTTTAATATGAATTACTATATACAATAATATAATACCACAAGACAATTTTGATGGCGAAATTTCATATCCATCCAAATAAAGAATAAGAGTATTTTGCTATAGCATAAATGAATTGGAAAAATAGATATGTCGGTAATTTTTGTAATAGTTGTTTGTCTCTTCGTTTTAATAGTCGTGCGTGTTGAGTGGCGACATTGAGTTCCACCACTCAGCACGCAATGTCTCAAGAATTCGGCGTAAAGTGGAGAACGGAGTGTCTTAACACTAGGTTCCCTCCGCCTACCCTCCTGTGTGCAGAATACAGCGTGACGCTGATTTGATTTGATTTTTTTTGTTTTAATATTAATATTTTTATATTTTATTATTTAAAAGAAAGAGATAAATGGCTGTTATAAGGTGATGATGATGATGATGTGTCAAATTACATTGTAACTATGTACAAGGTAAATGTTTGTTTGTAGATGTCCTCTTAGGTGAAAAATTACAACTATATACATATGATTACTACTATTATTACACTCTTATGTTTAAAGATTATGTATTAAAACTTTCAGTCTATATTTAAGAATTCATTACTCTTCATATATAGGAATAGTCACATAGTATTTTTTTATTTTATTTTAGAAGCAAGCATCTATGTTTATTGTGTTTTGATAAATTGTAAGCACTAAGTCCAAGGGATAGATTTGTCTTCTATCATTTCTTCCTTTTTGTATTGTAGTGTAAGGTTTTTTAGCAAGTATTGCGTCTTGTTATTTTTCAATGAAATAAAAATTTATATGAAAATTTTGTTTTTTTTATTTTTAACAATCCCTTTAAGACGTTTTTGATAAATACTGAACAAGAACGTTCCTTACGAATCTCAATGAATAAATAAAATTGTAAATATACATACATATTTTTAGGCCAGTCGTGGCGCAGGGGCACAGTGTTACTGTAAATCGACTGGTTGTGGGTTCGATCCCCACTCGAGGAGATGAAATATTTACTTAAATTTATATTTCCATTTCTTCGCTCTGGTGTCGAGGCATAGCGCGGCGTTGTGTTCTGCCACTTAACACGCAATGCCTCCAGAATTCGGCAGAAAGTGGGGAACGGAGTGTCTTAACACTAGGTTTTCTCTGCCTACCCTGCTGTGTACGGGATGCAGGTGTAGCATAAAAAATCTTTTTTTTTAAAAACAAGAAAAAATCGGAATCCTCTTAGGATTTATTTTTATCCGTCTGTAAAGACTATTTATGTTGAGATCGCGAAGGTAAGGAGCTGAAATTAATATCAAATATTCAGGTTCTTCGAACACAGAAAAATTAAGCTTCCAAAGCATTTATGCACAGTTATTGCTGCATTAAGAATGAAATGTGCCACGTAATCAAAACCTATAGATGAAAAAATAAAAAATAAAATGTAAAAAAATTTTAATTGCAGTTTATATCATACAAAAAATATGCGAGTGTATGCACTTATAGCAAGTTTCAGTTTGTCAACTATGAAATGAATTACAACTACATGTTTTTAATTGTTCTTTTTTCTTTGAAATACCTGTAAATTTTCACTTTTCGGATTTTTCTCTTTATTTTTATTTTTGTGTCAAATTTTATAATTGTAGGTCCACAGGTAACACTCTATAGGTTTTGACTTTCATATAAAGAGGAGCAATACGATGCAATGATGCTATCCATGACTTAGACGCTGATTTTTGTTTGGGAATATTTGATAAATATTCCCAAACATATATTTAAGTCTATAGAGATTTTAAATATTTTCAACAGACGCACAAACGGAACCCAATGTGATCTTTACGGGTTTCGTGTTTACCTTTCGAGGGAGTACGGAACCCTAAAAACGTTAAAAAGACAACATAAACAACCATATACACAGAAACCATTTCAATAAGAATGCGGGCATCGTATAAAATAAACAACATGCAAATTCTTAGAAGAAGAGCAAGGCAAGGCGATAATTTTCCAATCTGATCTAATTGTTGATGAGTCAAACCAAACGTGGCCGCGCTCTCGTACGTCCGAACTCCAAACTAAATTTAGAAACCAGTGACAATATATTTTCAACTATAATTCGTAGTATAACATTGTATTTTCATGAATAGAAACATCTAAACTAGTTTAAATATATTGATTTTGAATAAATTAATTTGTTCGTTTGTTTGTGTATGTGTAATTATGTCGAAACGTAATATACGTAAAAGTGCCAGCACGAGCTTTCAGGTGTATCGTCATGTGAACTCTAGCAGTAGTGAAACTTCTACTTCTTCGAGCTCTTCAGATAATTCTGATCCTCCTCTTAAGAGGTAAGTTAGTAGTAGACTTCTGTAACTCATGTTTTTGTAGAGTAAGATATTGTTGTGTTAAACATACTTTAAATTTGAGTTTTGATAAGTGACAAAAAGTATATTTTTTTAAAAATAAATAATTACAAAAAATATTAAATGATATATATTTTTTCAATAACCATTTATTATTTCAATAACCATTTATGTTTAATAAAAAATTTTAAAAAAATATACAGCATATAAACTATTACATGTTCTCGTACCTTTGAATACGCTTTTCATTAGAAACTTATAAATAGTTGCTATTAACTTAGAAATGACATCCTAATATTGGCAAAATATAAAAGTAATAATATTCTGTAATTTGTAGGTTTAACCGCCTCCTCCGGTCGTCGGTGGCGAGGCGATGGACCTTCTTCAGACGCCAACAGCCGAGCTTACGGAGTAGAGGCAGATCGGTTTCGGATGCTGGGCTTTGTACTATTGTTGATCATGGTAAATTTAAATAAAATATAATTATATTCCCCACTGTATGTGTGGTAGTGGGGAACGGAGTGTCTTGGCACTAGGTTCCCTCTACCTACCCTGCTGTGTGCGGGATACAACGTGAAGCTGATTAATTTATTATAATTATATTCGTCCAGTCGTGGCGCAGCGGCACGAAGTGTGACTGTAAAACCGACTGGTTGTGGGTTCGATCCCCACTCGAGGAGATGAAATATTTACTTAAATTTATATTTCCATTTCTTCGCTCTGGTGTCGAGGTTAAGCGCGGCGTTGAGTTCTGCGACTCAACACACAATGCCTTCAGACCTCGGCAGAAAGTGAGGAACGGAGTGTCTTAACACTAGGTTCCCTCTGCCTACCCTGCTGAGTGCGGGATACAGCGTGGAGCTGATTGATTATTATAATTATTTTTTTTATTTTACGCCGTCGTAACTTGTATTGTAGTGTAGGAAGGACACATTTGCACACACCTGTAGGTTCGAGTACCAGTCGAGGGAGCGTTTATTTTTTTTGTTGCCTTGTTCTGATTAGACATAGATGGTGTCGGATTTGCCAGATAAATTAACAAAGATATGTGTCAAGATAAAATTTATATTATTGTATTAGTTTTTTCACATATTATAAACTAAGTTTCAATAAAATACTTTTTTAGGTTCACGCTATATCCAGCACATAGCAAGATATGTAGAGAGAACCTGGAAACCTAATACTAAGACACTCCGATTCCATTAGATCACTTCCGTTCCCAACATTACGCCGAATTCTAGAGGCATTGCGTGTTGTGTATCGGAATTCGGAATTTGTGCTTTTCCTCTTTACCACTGCTACTATTACTAGCTTCACGTTGAAGCAAAGCCAAACGTTTTGGGCATTCTCGTTACCAGAGCGAGGAAAGCAAAATATTAAATATTTGATTTCTTCAATTTTTGCGCCAGTCGTGGCGCAGGGGCACAAAGTGTGACTGTAAAATCGAATAGTTGTAGGTTCGATCCCCACTCGAGGAAATGAAGTATTTATTTCCATTTATATTTTCATTTCTTCGCTGTGGTGTTCGCAAAGCGCGGCGTTGAGTTTCGCCAATCAACACAAAATGCCTTCAGAACTCGAAGGAAAGTGTGGAACGGAGTATCTTAACACTAGGTTCCCTCTACCTACCCTGCTGTGTGCGGGATACTGCGTGATACTTTTTTTTTTATTTCTTCTACCTCTACTGGGAATGTACATCGATTAACCTGTCGCGTTTACAGATACACGCTTGTGCCTCTGCACCACGACTGGCCTCTTATTGTAAAAAATATTGAAAATTCGTTTGTCACAAATCTTTTATGAACACATCTTTGTAATAAAAAGTGAAACAAAGGCCCTTCTTGTAATTTACTGACAAGTTTTGGGCAACGTTAAATTATTTATTATTATTTATTAGTTATTCACAACACTAGTGGAAACTTGATGATATAAATATTTATGTAATTTTGTATTCCAGTAGAACAAAACTATGCAGATGTTGCTACTACTAATATAAATTTTATTTCATTTCTGGTTTTCGATATAGAAATTGGGTTATAATGTAAGTAAATTAAACATTTGCTGGTTTTAGTTTATTTAGCGATTCATTTTGTTTGTTTAGATCTGGGATTCCTGGACATCCCCGTGGCGTCGGCGCGACGCTCGTTGCAAGTTATTGACACAACCAATATTATTGTACCTACTCTTTCCATTACGTGAGTGTTTATTATTCTACAATTATTATTTAAATCAGCTTCACGCTGTATCCCGCACACAGCAGGGTAGGAAGAGGGAACCTAGTGTTAAGACACTCCGTTCCCCACTTTCTGCCGAATTCTGCAGGCATTGCGTGTTAAGTGGCAGAACTCAATGCCCCGTGTTTATTTATATTTGTTTTAAAAATTGGCTATATCCTACAAAGACATCGCATGTCCACAGTATTCATCTTTTTATCATTCTTCTTCTGTAATACCCACGTTTTGCTGCTTTATAACAGCGTTGGTACCAAAACTGCATTGCATACTGCCCAACACTCATCATTCACAGTTCTCTCTCAGGTTGGTGCAACAACTACTGCATAATATCGTACAACAGGTTATTTAACTTCAGGTCACCTATTATTTAGGCTGAATGATCTTTGTAAAGAGACTTTACAGCCTGATGCATGGGTCCAATCACCTTGTACCGGAACAGTTTCTGATGTCTCCCATAGGTTTTGATAAACACCTTTTCTAAGTCTACAAAAGCATAGATTATTTACACATAGGTACACCTTCTTTCAGGTATAAAGCCTCCTTGAGCCTCCCACAACATGCTTTTGGATCTCTCTTGCATTCTTGTCGCTAATATTTTAGCATAAACTTTACTACCCAGATAATTAAACTTATAGCCATATAGCTTTAACAGTCTATCTATGAACCTTTATATTTATACAAAAGCTCGATGACTTCACTTCACTTTATACTAACTAATATCCAAATACTTATTTCTAAATACCGCTAGTGCTTTTCTAAGTAATAGATCCTACTAACATTTATTGCTCTTTAACCAGATCGTATTCGGAATGCAGACGCTTAATATAACAATGTTTAAACATTACATATAACAAACTATAAATCTTCTTAAATCTTGATAAACTAATAAATACTGTAGGTGCATGTGAAATTTAACATTTTGCTGTTTTGCAAGCAATTGCAATAAAGAAGTTTCAATTACAAGTAAAACTCGCAGTTTTAAATTAATTAGAATAGTTATTTTAAAATTATGTTTTGCATAGATAACTCTTTCAAATTTAAAATATTTGAAAAAATTAAGTTTTCAATTTGGTACAGTTTTTATGGTTCCATATCTATATGGCAAAAAACGGAACTCTCTATATATAATATGTAATACTCTTTTTCAGTCCAATTGAGAACCTCCTCCTTCTACCTTTTGGATATCAAAAATAATATAATAGAAATACATATTTTTTGCTTCCCGCTACGGAATTCTTCATAGTCGGTTACGACTCCCTCTTGACAAGTTTTTATATTATATTTATGTTCTGTATTATGCAGTGGCGTAGCTGGGGGGGTGCGAGCGGTGCGGTCGCACTGGGCAACAAATGGAAAGGGGCAACAAAGTCTACGATCAATTCTTCTAATTTTTTTTCAATCAAGAATCAAGGAATGTTCAAAAAAAATAAGAGAATGAAAATGAAAAATACAATCTCGTTATCATGTCAATTGAACATGAACTAGTCGATTTTATTGATTTTGAAAATGTGATTGGCCAAACGCGTAGGTGTGCTGACGTTTCGCCGTCACATCAATGCAGCTAAAGCTCCATTAACCCTGTTACCGGCAGCAATACGCCTTTCCACATCCATTCCGTATTTTCCATCTCTACTGAACAATCTTCCCAAATATACCACTTCATTCACCTATTCTAATATTTTACCATTTATACTGATTTTGCGTCCGTTCTTCATTTCTTTCAAAAATGACCTTGAGATGAATTTCAGAACCTTTGTCTTATTCGCATGGAGGCTTAGACCATTATTTTTACACCCTTCTTTCAGAGTGGTGACCAATGCCCGCAACTCGTCACTGCAATAAGCACTGCATCATCTGCGTACAGCAGGCAATTCACATTCAGGTCACCTTTCACTTCAGGCCAACTTTCACTCCCATATTACTTTGTTTCACTCCATGGAGACAGCTTTTTTTTTTATGGAAAAGGACAAGGCAAACGAGCGTTCGGGTTACCTGATGGTAAGTGATTACCGCCGCCCACGGCCCCGTGCAACACCAGAGGAGCTACAGGTGCGTTGCCGGCCTTTAAGGTGGAGATAGACGCGCTTTTTGAAGGTACTCATGTCATATCGACCTGGAAACACTGCTGCGGGTAGGCCATTCCACAGTTCCGTGGTGCGTGGAAGGAAGTTCCTACGAAACCGCACAGTAGTGGATTGCGTATCCAGGTGGTGTGGATGATATTTCAGCTTATATCGTACTGTGCGGTTAGAAAATTCGGCGGCAGGTAACAGGTCAAACAGTTCTTCAGAACACTCCCCATGATAAATGCGATAGAGAACGCACAGCGAGGAAACGTCTCTACACAAAGCCAAAGTATCAAGCCTTTCACAGATTATTGGGTCCCCAATGATTCGAATGGCTCTACGTTGTATGCGATCGAATGGTTCAAGCTGATACTGAGGTGAACTAGCCCAGAGATGAGAACAGTACTCCATATGAGGCCGAATCTGCCTGCCTGCCGGCCAAACGGTGTTTTGGCGTGAAGTACCGTCTCGCTCTGTTGATGACCCCCAGTCTCTTCAAGGCCAACTTGGCCTTGCTTTCCAAATGATCGCGATACTGGCAGTCACTCGAAACATTGAGGCCCAATATACTGATACTGGGCGCGGCTGTAAGGGGAATGTTCTGAAAGACTGGTGAGACGATAAATGGGATTTTTTTTGTGGTTAACGCGCAAACTTGTGTCTTCAGGGGGTTAAACTGAACTAGGTTCCTTTCACCCCATGAGGAGATATTGTTGAGGGATGCCTCAACGGAAGACACAAGTTTATTTCGGCACTGTTCGGCGTTTTCCCGAGAAAGACTTGCTCGGCCGGAGTAAACAGCGTTCACCGTGCTATCATCTGCATAGCAATGAATGCTAGAATCCTCTAACATGTCATTGATATGCAGAAGAAACAGCGTAGGGGACAGCACGAAGCCTTGGGGAACGCCAGAGTTCACGGGCATATGATTAGAGCAAAAACCGTCGACAGCGACCTTGATGCTGCGCCCAGTGAGAAAGCTGGCGATCCACTTGCATAAATTCTCGGGAAGCCCATAGGATGGAAGTTTAGCCAGGAGCGCCTCATGCCACACTCGATCAAAGGCCTTCGCCATGTCCAAACTAACTGCCAGGCCCTCTCCCTTGCTTTCAATAGCCGCCGCCCAGCGA
>JAATLQ010002337.1:0-12538 GCA_013421005.1 Heliconius erato x Heliconius himera
TTTAATTTAGATAATTGTTGACGACTGCCTAGGAAACACACCTGTGACTTTTTAGGATTTATTGCCAGACCAAATGACTTGCTCCAGGAACTAATAGTATGTAGATCGGAATTTATTAAATTAATAGCTTTCACAATGTCATTCACGTCCGTGGTCAAATAAATCTGTAGGTCATCGGCGTATAAATGGAAGGAAAGGGATAGGAGTTTAGTAACGGAGTTAATGAAAATGGAAAAAAGTAGAGGAGAAAGGACGCCACCCTGCGGAACACCAGCACTAAGTCGACATGCGGATGATCGTTGATCATTAATACGAATAATTTGCTCTCGTTCATGTAGATAGGAGTAAAACCATTCAGTAGCCTCAGAAGATACATTAATAGACTTAAGGATTGCTAAAAGGATATCAAAATCAACAGAGTTAAAAGCATTCGAAAAGTCCAGTAGTGCAAGAATAGTAATTTGTTGATTATCGATACCCAACCTAATGTCGTCATTTACTTTATTTAATGCCGTAACCGTGCTGTGTCCAGGACGAAATCCAGATTGGAAGGGGGATAGGATTTTATTTAAAGCTAAGAAGGATGAGAGTTGTTGATGGACTATACGCTCTAGGACTATCAATCTGAGTATCTAATTGTTTATTTATTACACTATGACACTACTGAAACAGGATATTAATAAATCTTAATAATATATTATTATATTATATTTATGTTAATATTTTACTTACTACTACTACTGGTATTTACTGTTGGAAGTAAATATGTGACGTAAACGATTTACGAATAGTAGACTTTGTTCCGTACCTTTTAAGGAAAAAAGGAACTCTTATAAGATATATATACATATACATCTTGATGATGACGGCCCCATAATTTCTTGAAAAAAATATCTAAATTTACTTAAAAAAAGATATGGCCGTTTATATCGCAAGAAACTCGTATTTCGATACTATCAAGGAAATCAGAATTCATATGGTACTTCCGGCTAACGTAGAATTATTAAATATGGCAGCTAGCATTTACAGGTAGTACTTGTTCAGGACGTTGACCCTGTATCCCACATTTAGCAGGGTAGACGGAACCTAGTATTGAGACACTCCGTTTCCCACTTTTCCGATTCATTTTTAAAATATCACGTGGCGTAACTCAATGCCGTGTTTTTGCATTGGGTCCAGAGCAAAAAAATAAAAATATTAATAAATTCATTCTCCCGAGTGAGAATCGAATCCACAACCACCCACATCTCTTATGCCCTTGCACCACGAATCACGATACACTGTATATTACTAACTCTAAACTATACTGTAGTAAAAAATATGTTTCAAAAATATGCGTACATACAATAGTCAATATAGATTACAGTTGCTTCATTGAATATTCAACGAATGTTTCCACTCGCACAAACCATCGCTTAGAAACTGTCTTGGCGTACTAAGGTGACATGGGTTCCTGAATAATATTATTGTTGGTAACTGTACAATAACTACCGTTCAGCGAAATTATAAATCAAAAAACAGACGAGAAATGCGTTCAAGGCGAAAATCTAGAAAGATGTCAAGTGCAAATTGGACTAGTCCACTGAAGATTCTTTACCTATTTAAGGATTGGTCAACGGGAAGTATTACTTTTAAAATTTTGCAAACATATTCTTAATTATCCGCAGTAGTAATATTCCAAAAATATATTATAAAAATTTATGCTTTTTAATTTATTACATATACCTACATGAAAATGAGTTAGCAATAGGTAATATTTTACAAATATGTTAGTTTATAGTTTAGTTTATAAGGAAGGTTAATTAACTACAGTTCTAAAATGAATGCATAATGAACGCCATTGTAGCTGCCGATATTGTTGACCCTAATGGGAGAGTAAAATTCATATTACAGTATTCTCCAAATCAAACTCTTTTGCTTCTAATCTAATAATAAAGCTAAAACTATACATACGAGTATGTTCAACAATAATCTATATATATAAAAGGACTTGTGCTGACTGACTGAGGTAAGACGCACGCAGAGCCGTAACCGCTGATGGTAGAAACGTGAAATTTGGGCAGATGTTTATTTTCATATTCTAGACATCCACTAAGAAAGGAATTTGAAAATTTTTAACCCTAAAGGGATGAAATAGAGATTGAAAGTTTGTATGGAAAAAAAAATAAATCGGCACTTATAAAAATCGTATAAAATTTGAAATTCAGACTCTTAAAAATATTTCATTGAACACGTGTTTCGTGGTTTTTTAGAATTCACCCCCTAAGAGTTCAGATAAGGGGTTGAAAGTTTATATGGAAAAATCTTTAAAAATCTCTAAAAATACTTTATTGAACACGTGTTTCGTGGTTTTTTAAATTCACCCCTAAGGGTGCAAAGAAGCGGGCGAAGCCACGCGCGCCCACTAGTAATAAATATATATTTATAAATTTGCTTAAACAATTTTTTTTACTATGAATAAGGTCAAAATATATGTTAATATATTTAAACCTTTCTTTCTGTAGTCGGCGACGTCAACTTATAGATATAGATAAATCATTTCGTTTGTAAATTATAGATCATTGTGAGATATTTTGTTCTGATAGCGGTGTCCTACCTTACATTACATGGTATCAAGCTCGATGTAATTACAATAACAATGTTCCCTAAATCAAAATTAATTCATTCACATCTTCATTTGATTACAGCAATGTCTCGTAGTAAATAATTACTTGTTATAATCTACCTAAAATTCCCTTTATTAAGATATACCACACATATCTGTATTTTAAATAAAAATCAGCTTCTCGCTGTATCCCGCACACTATAGGATAGGCAGAGGGAACCTAGTGTTAAGACCTTCCGTTCCCCACTTTCTGCCGTATTCTGGAGGCTTTGCGTGTTGAGTGGCAGAACTCAACGCCGCACTTGTTCTCGACGCCAGAGCGAAGAAATGGAAATATGAATTTAAATAAATATTTCATCTCCACGAGTGAGGATCGAAACCACAACCAGTCGGTTTACAATCACACTGTGCCCCTGCGCCACGACTGGCTGTTATTTAAATATTTTATAAATTATACTTTGATATTAAAAAAAATCATAACTTTCTCCATTTTAATTTAGTAAGTCAAAATTACTTTGATCTCATAAGAAACAACCGATAAATACGATGGGATCCTTTTGAGAAAATAAAGTTTTCCTTACAGCAAGAATAAATGGGATATTATATTTCACATTGAAAATCTAACGACTTTATTTTGGCTTCTCCTTAATAATTATACAGAATAAATAAATTTTATTGTATCTTTATTTTAATATGTTAATGAAATTAATTTACACGGAAATTAATATGTAATAAGGAGCCTTTAATGAACCTAAAACAAGGACATATTTTTATCTGTTTGTCAGAGTCTGTTTGTCCGTGCGTTTCTGCACTAATCTCAGAAATGTCTTAATTGACTTATATGCAGATTTCACTGTTGTATTTTGGCAAATTTCTCTTAATATTTAATATCTGTGTTATTTCAATCAGCTCATAAATAAAAAAGTTGTATCGATATAAAGTATTTTGTTCGAAATTTGCTTTGTTGTAAATTGCTTCAATACAAGTTGTAACTGATATCCCTATATTTAAGTGTTATTTATATCCATATCCATGTAATCACCATCATCGTCGTCGAGGCCACTTAGGTGAGAACGTTTTCTTCGCCCTAGTGTCGCGGCAGAGCGCGGCGTTTAATTCCGCCACTCAACTCACAATGCCTCCAAAATTCGCCGGGAAATAGTGAACGAAAAATAGAGTTTCTCTTTCCTACCTTGCTGTATGCGAGATACATTCAAATACTTTATAATATTATTTTACTAAATCGAAATCAGATTGATCAGATTTAACCACATTTGACTCATCTTATGAGTCAAATGTAGTTGCATGAAATTTCTAGGTAGGTACTATATTCAAGAACTCATTTTTGTTTTATTTAAAAAATGTATTAATATTAAAAAAATATATATTATTCAATTATTATTTTTGTATTTAATAAAAGCTTGAATGTAAATAATAAAATCGGATAGATATAAATTTGTTTTTATTTAAAAAAATATTGTGTAGAGTTTCACTTTCAATTCTGTTTCGTGCACTTTTTCTTCAATTAACATTTTTAACGTAGCCTTCTTCAAGAGTTTAAATAAAACCTGACTGAATGGCTATTTTTTGGAACATATTTAATAATTATTTACTTAACAAAATATTAATTATATATCGAAAAATAATCTTAGAATAGTTAAGGTCCTATGCTTTTATAATTATACATGTTTTATTGTTCTTTTTACTATACTACTTTATTAAAAAGTGGCGCAATCAGAGTTTTATACTTGTACAAAAAAACTAACGCGATGCCAAACAACTCTAAAAAGCAATCACGGCCGCCACCGTCGCAACGATGTTCAGGCTTACTTTAAAAACAAATGACCGCCGTCCGCCGAGATACCTAAGAAAAATCACAAAAGATTTTTATATGTAAATATATAATTTTAAAATCACATTATACAAAAAAATATAAAAAATACGTTGAATAATGCACACAAAGACAAAATTATAAACTAGTATTGTAATTTATATCTGAATGTTACTTCAATTGACATAGTTGTTATACCATCTAGTAATCAACGGCTAGCTTACTAGACTATGAAAACTAATGATTACTCTACAGATGAGATATTATTTACATTCGCACAAAGTTCATAGTATAGTTCACTTAATTTGTAACAGCCAGAAATAGACTTTAATATATGTACATAAGTGTAACTATTTTCCTTTAGAATAGTTGAAAATACGATTGAGAAGGAAAGGAAAATAAATATTAGATATCATAAAACACTCAAGACGCAATGCTTCCAGAATTCGATGGAAAATTAGGAAACGGACACTAGGTTTCCTCTGCCTACCTATGCGTGACGCTTATATTAAGAGCTATAATGAATTACAGTGAGTGTGACAAAAAAAATCGATCGAATCAGTCGATTTTACAGTCACACTTTGAGCCCCTGCGCCTCGACTGACCTCTGTATTGTATTTTAAAATTCAAAATCTTTCATTTGAATATGAATTAAAGAATAAATAAAATATAACAACATTACAACCATAAAATATAACAACATACAAGTCATTTCTTTTTAAGTTAAAGTTTTTGGACTTACTCTGTTTTCTTTGATAAAATTTATATTCAAAATTTTCAAAATCAGATGGTAAAACATTTATAACTCTCTTCAATATCACAACTTTTCCAATTTCATTACAATAAATAGTCTAAATAAATCATTCTAATATTCGTTAGGTAAATTGACCACGTTATCTACAATGCATATTGTGTTTTATGACTTTACGTCTATAGATATCTGTAGATATATAATTTATTTTTTTTTGTATACTTTTCTAAGCTTTTTTTTAAATTGAGTTAAAAAATGAATATTTAAAGTAAGTAAAATTTTTTTTCGATCTGGCAACGCGGCAAAAGGCGGCGTTGAGTTCCGCCACTTAACACGAATGCCTTCAGAATTCGGCGGAAAGTGAGAAACAGAAATCAAAAAATAAATAATAATAATAGATGCAGTTAAGAAGCAAGCAACGTAAAACGACCAATTACAGATACTTACCCTAATGAAAAAAAAATACCAAAGGATATTTCATTTTATGTCAATACTCCCAGAGATATGACAACAATAAATTTTCCCGTCAATTACAATAAGAACTTTACTTATTTGGAACTTTCACTTGTACTTGGAAAATACTCCGTACCCGTGTTCGAAAATATTTGGTTAAACGTTTGTGAACATTCGAGACAGAACACACATCACATTAGGGCAACAGTTGAGTTTTATTTACTTAGGAATTAAATAAAAGCCTTCTACCACCCACCTAATTACTCTCAGTTCGTTAGTACTGTTAAACATTTGTTTTTCTGTTAGTTTTTTTTATAGTAGTTTAAAATTAAATTAAATATTACGTAAATATTGCTCAAAAGTTTTATTTTCGACATATTTAATATTTTTAGATTTAATATTGTTTTTAATTTGTTTTTCCTGATAAGTAACTAATACACACGATTTCCGAATTAATCCAGGTTCGTACCTATACTAAAAACTTTCAAGCAATAGATTGCCCAATCCCCTTAAGTGAGTCCAAGTTTTTAATGAGAGTTAAAGTTATATAGTATAACTTCAGGTTTTAATAGTGAAACCTAAGCTAAATAAGTGACTGGGGATAAATGTTTCACAACTTGTAAATAATTCTCGAAGGATCAAGGATTTTGGGACCAAATTTAAGACGATTTATTGTAACATCTTAATATGTTATTCAAAATGAAAAATGTACTCGTGACCGAAAATAAGTAGGTGTTTTAATTTTTTTTTAATAAGTATGGTTGTGATAATGGATTTAAACGCAAAGAACTTGTATACTTAACTTACGTTACCCTGAAATTAATTTTACACGTGAGTCGTGGCGCAAGGGTACGAAGTGTGACTGTAAACGCTGCTAGTTGTGGGTTCGATACTTTCGAGGAAATTAAATATTTATTTAAATTTCCATTTCTTCTGTCAACACTTAATGACTCTAGAAATGGCCGGAAAGTGGGGAACGTAGTTTTTTAACACTACATTCCCACACTGTACTCTGCTACGTGCGGAGCGTGAAGCTAAAAAAATATCTTTAAACATCTTTTTCATATATATTACTTGATTATTTTCTTGTTTCAATGAGCCAGAGTATCTTGATTCAGATATCTGCAGTAATTAACCTTGGATTTGTTTAAGGGAATCGATTCCTACTCGTGATTAGAATAGTCCAAAGGAATTCTAAGAATCTTCTATAGAGTTAAACGTATTGTTTTAAACATTAGACTAACTTTGGACTTGAAATTTATTTTTTATTTGAAAATATTTGTGCTTAGAATAGCAAGATAATCCATTAACTATGTTATAATTTAATATCTAATGATATTAAATAATATTGCCAAAACGTGACCTTTTATATTTTTGTTTATATTTTATATCATATAAAAACAATACAAATATAATTATATGACTATGAGCTCAGTGATTATGGGTACGATTTTCTCTATTGATATTTATATATCTTTGATATTCCACTACTTAATACGTAATGTAATGTGGATTAGAGTGACCAGACCAGAAGTTCCATGCAAGAAAAAATCGTAGATATAAATGTCTGTAATTAAAAAAATATATGTACGTACATACGTATATTAAGAAAGAAATATACGTGCAATGATTTTCATAATTTAGTAAAAATGTAAACATTAAATCATTTAGACAAATCCGAAACTAATTATGTTTCCTGCAAGTAAAATATGACCCCACTTTATGTGAAATCGTAGTTAAACATGTCGTAACTAGAAACTTCAGGCCGCACTTTTGTCTACCGGAACGGCTAAATAAGAATAATTAATGAAATGAGTCGCGTCGCAGAGGTTCAAGCGTGTTGCTGTAAACGCGACCCACTCGAGCAAAATTAAATATTAAATATTTTCATTTCTTAGCTCTGGTGTCGAAGTAAAGCGCGGCGTTGAGTTCCATCACTCAACACGGAATATGTCGCAAGAATTTGGCGAAAAGTAGGTACGAAGAGTCTTAACACTAGGTTCCCTCTGCCGGCTTGGTAGCTGTGTAGCTTTGTGCGGGATATAGCGTGTAGCTTAAAAAAAGAATAATTCCCCGTGTTATATCGAATCCACAACCAATGTTTTACAATATCTTGAAATCATTTATTCCATGTATATAATTTAAAGTGATACAATAGGTAAACTACCAACAGCAAGATCTTTTCTAACCTCGACGACGTAAACCCAACAAAAGCACCTTTGTTGTTTCTCCACTTCCTCCAACTTAATTGGTATTTGACTGCTCTGTACGGACAAATTAAGGACGCTCGGTTTAACGTATGCTATTGTATACATTGTTTTGTGGAGTCTTTTATATGACTTTAATTATTTATTGTAAATTGAATCAATCGGTATGTATGTATATACCAGCGATGCCAGAGTTTTTCTAGTTGAAAAGCGGGATTTTTAAGGATTTAAATAAAAAAGCAATATAATAATAAGAATTTAATTAGTTAGTTATTTGAATGTATTCAGACTGAAAATATATTACTATCAAATTATATAAAAATATTATCTTTTTTAGCTTTGTCTCGTAACAGTGGCAGTGTAAGCGAAGAGAAACAAGTGTTAAAACACTCCGCCCTTCGCCTAGTCAGATGTAGAAAATAAGAATAAATAATAATGAAACAAAAAACATAAAAAAATACAATAAGAGGCCGTCGTGGCGCGGGTGCACAAGTGTGCTACTGTAAACGATACGGCTGCAGGTTCGACTACCATTTGGGGAAATGAAATATTTATTATTTTAATTTTCTCGTTCTGGCCTTGCCTTGTTAGCAAAGCACGGTATTGAGTTTTACCATTCAACATGCAATGCCTCGAAAGACCTCTGCCTACTCTGCCTTGTGCGGAATACAGCATAAAATTATAAAAAAATAAAAAATCTCTTTATGGCTACGACAAATAAATAAAATAACAAATGTAATCGTAACAATAATTTATTTAAGAAATTCTTATTAAAGTACACAGTGAGAAGAGCTTATATCTAAAATTTCTTTACTAAAATATATATACAATTCTATTTTCTTACACTATATTGTCTTTTACGTGTTACATTCACAGAAATTGTACTGTTTGTTGCTGCAATAAATGTGTGAGACTGTGAGGGCAAAAATGAGATAAAATGTGTTTTTAATAAAATTTATGTTTTTATGTATGTTTGTATAATTTTATATGGAAATATTATTATTTTATTATACAATTTTTCATGTTGTATCCTGCACGTAACAGGAAAGGCAGAGGAAGCCTAATGCTCAGATACGAGTGGCGTATTACATACAAAATAATTATTATTAATTTCCTGGGCAAGTTCAATTTAAGACAATAAATAAGCTTTGTGAGATTGTATGTTCTCATTGTAAATAAAACAAAATTTTATTCTATAAGAAGAAAAATGGAGATTAGTATATAATATATGAAAATTATAACTTTTTTAATCAAAATGTTATGTTGCACAATCTTCGCACTTACAGCCTCAGATATTTATGTATACTTTTAAATATAAAAATTGAGAAAAGTAACGTTAAGAATATTTATAGTTAAAATATAATCTCTTTCACTTTAATATTGTACTGGAGACTTGTATTGTAGACGTTACAAAAATATCTTTGCTATTTTGAAAATATTATTATGGAATTAGGAACGTATTTAATTTATGATTCCTTTAAATATATAAAATAATTTTATATATACTTATAGTCATTTTAAATATTTTGTACAATAAACATTTATAATAAACAAGTATATATATATACGTTATTAGTTTTTAATAAATATTTATAATATAGTAAAATTCTAAATTTTATAAAATATTAATACAAGGTTAACAATCCCCTTACAGTAATATACCTGGTATAACAATATCGTAACAAATTAGAAGACATAAAAAGTAATTTAAAATAAAACGAAAACTTATTATTTTATAAGTAAACAAAAAGTCAATAATTATAAAAATTATTAAATGTAACTGGAATGCCATATTTACATATAATAAACTTTTAAAGCTCTATAATTAAAACAACACGTAATTTCAACAATAAAGAAATATCTCAAAGGAATTCAATTTTTTTGGAAATTTTTCAAAAAGCTAAATATTTACACATAATTTATATATTTACATGAACATATTAACTTAAGATATTTAATAAAAGTTAGTTTTATCGTATTAGATGATCAATTAAATGAACTACTAAAAAATAATAATAGGCTTGTTGACATATTTTGAGAAATTGTTTTTTAATAAAAATAAGTAAAATAAATAAATCAGCTTCACGCTGTATCCCGCACACAGCAGGGCAGGCAGAGGGAACCTAGTGTTGAGACACTTTCTGCCGACTTTCTGGAGGCATTGCGTTTTGAGTGGCAGAACTCAACGCCGCGCTTTGCCTTGACACTAGAGCGAAGAAATGGATATATAAATTTAAGTCAATATTTCATCTTCTCGAGTAGGGATCAAACCGACAACCAGTCGATTTAAAGTTAAAGTAATAAAAAACTGGTTACTCATTATTTACAACCTACAGAACATTGACAGTTATATTTTCCTTGTTTTCATTATTCTTGAATATATACTTATATTTTATAATAAACTAGAGGGCGTGCGCGGCTTCGCCCGCTTATTAGGAGGGAATCCAAAAAAAACCACGAAACACGTGTTCAATAAAATATTTTTAACAGTCTGAATTTAAATTATTATAAAAATCGGTGGCAATTTAAAGATTTTTCCATATAAACTTTCAACCCCTTATTTGAACCCTTAGGGGGTGAATTCTTAAAAACCATGAAACACGTGTTCAATGAAATATTTTTAAGAGTCTGAATTTCTAATTTTATAAAAATCGGTACAGATTAATTTTTTTTTCCATACAAACTTTCGACCCCTATTTCATCCCTGTAGGGTTAAAATTTTTCAAATTCCCTTCTTAGTGGATGTCCAGAATATGAAAATAAACATCTGCCCAAATTTCACGTTTCTACCATCAGCGGTTACGGCTCTGCGTGCGTCTTACCTCAGTCAGTCAGCACAAGTCCTTTTATATATATAGATATTTAACAAATATTTTTTTAAAAGAATAGATAAAAAGAGCATTATAAGCTCTCAAAATAACTGCAGTAATATATTGGTACTTATTTTCCAACAAATAACAAGCACCTAAAATAAATCTTGTCTCGTAACTATCTATTCAAATTTTAGAAAACTTTGCATATAAAACATATACAAATTGAAAACTAGCATTAAATATATTTTTAATAAATAAATTACTTATTTTAAAAGCACTTTAGAGTTTATACTCTGTCATCACAAACTTGACAATGTGTTCCGCTGTCCGAGCCCCGCGGGTTGCTTCTGACTGCAGCTCCATTGGTTATAATCGAAGTGCCGATTGATAAATCTGTTCGTGAAAAAATATAATTCCTACATAGTAACGAAATTTTTATAAGCTTCAAAATAATTTGTGAAATATGGCATCTGTTAGTACGCGACGTATGATTTAACCCAAATATATGATGTTAATATTTTTGAGGCTTTTAATTTCACATATATAAATATATATATGATGTCTTTAGAATTGGATAAAATTTGAATATGATGATCTAAACCTAAAGACTTCAAAGCAAATATATATGTATGTTTGTATGGTTATCTTCACAAATTTCGCAGAAACCAAAAATCATATCTAGATAATCTTTTTTAATTAAATTAGGTATATTATGGTTCCGTACTCGAAACGATAAAAACGGAATCCTTATAGGATCACTTTGTTGCCCGTATGTCCGTCTGTCAAGACCATTTACCTGATGATACTAGAGGCCATTTATCTCACGTGGAGGTATCAAGCTGAAATAAAATATTTAGACCTATGATCTCTTGAAGACCAGAAAATATCACATCAATGCAATCAAAAGATACGAGCGTTTATGCGTTGATTTTACTGCATTTTGTATGAAATTCGTTACACTATAAACAGAACCTATAGAGCACTTACCGTAAACCTATAATTACGAAGATTGGCACAAAGTGAGAATTTACGATACAAATAAAGGAAAAAAACCGGAAAGTTATAATTTGCAGCTGTTTCATAGAAAGAAATCATCACAAACTTAAAATTATAGTTCACTTCATACAAAATGAGCATATGCAAACTTATGTTTGCTAATTTTTTATTATTTGTACTTCCCGATAATGTAAAATCTGAAATTGATACGGAAGCCTCGGTGGGTGCGTCCAACTCGCACTTAACTGTTCTTTTCAATTTTGACACATATTTAAAGTAAGTTTATTTTTTTTTAGAGGTTTATAATAACAAGTAAATTATAAGAACATAGAGTGTTATTGAAAACAAAAGTTTCCGGTCACCGTTACAAAAACGTTCTACAAATTTTACTTTATTAATACCATATTGATATCGATTATCTATTGTGTCAATAACAATTAATTAAATCAATTATCTAATTATTAATTAAAATACGTACTTAAAGTTTCCAAATCTTAATTTTGTTAGTAGATATTCCTTTTTAATGAAATTAGGTACATTGATGCTACAATTTTATTAAAATAGATTGACTTAAATATTCGCAAAGAATTTAAAATAAACTTAAAATTTTGATTCAAAACTAAAGCTTTTATAAACCTATAAGTCACACTACATAACATTAAGGGCCCTCAGATCTTCACCGACGGTAGCAAAATTGAGGGGAAAGTAGGTGCAGCCTTATCTCGATGGGAGGAAGGAAAAGAGATCAGTAATGAAAAATTTAGCCTGCATTCAAATTGTACAGTTTTCCAATCTGAGCTATATGCTTTAGTTAGGGCGACACAAAAAGTATTTCATAGTGATGATCAAGTAGTCAATATATTCAGTGATTCTAAGTCGTCA